>JBBPBR010000008.1:59821-78351 GCA_037974775.1 Cicer pinnatifidum
TTTTTTTTTTTAGTTTTTAAATTTTTTTTAAAATGTTAACCTTCTGTACCGGAGAACTCAAAAACAAGTTTTCCGGAATACTCTTCTGTACCGGAAAACTTATTTCCGGTACATACCTTTTTTTTTTTTTAGTTTTTTAAATTTTTTTAAATGTTAACCTTCTGTACCGGAAAACTTCATCAAAGATTTCCGGTAAAACCTTCTGTACCGGAAAACTTCATTCCAAGATTTCCGGAGTACAACTATGTACCAGAAACCTTGTTTTTCAACTTTTTCGGAAATTTTGAAAAAAAACTTACAATTTTGTGGAAATTTTATTATTTATACGAGGGCAAAATGGTCAATTCACTCATATTTTAGAGGTAAAGGTATAAGAGTGTGGGTACAAAGGAAAATTTTCAGGAAATAGGTGATGCCATTTCCCAAATTCTGGCCAAACGTTATTGGGTCAAGTCCAAATGGATGAAGGATTGTGAGATCACAAAGAAGAGAGGTATCCTGCTCTAAAGAAGGATCTAGAAGACTTATTTCTTTTTATGTTAATCTGTGTTGTTGAGTCATAGGACCGTTAGTGTCCTTGTCCTTTTATGTCCAGCTGTAATAGTACCTTTCTAGTACTATATATGTAATCAAAGGAAATGAAATAAGACTCAGAATATTCAGAACTTTTTCATTGTTATAGGAGGTGCTCCCCTGGAAGGAGACTTAACTCTCGTTTTAGTCTTCCTATTTTTACTAATTTATGAAATTGATTCTTTATTTTAAAATTTGATCATTTTTGCCACTTATTATGGTTTTTTAACTAATAAATTACAGTGTAACATATTTTAAATAATGTGACATATGATACGATAATGCCAAATAATTAATACTCAAGAAATCGCAATAAAACTTCTAAATATTTAACTTTCAACTTCAAATTTTTTTCATATTTGTAATTTAATTAATGATGTATGAATACTTAATGCATCTAGACGATTCTCAGTACTGTCTTAATGGTTTTGAAGTTCATGTTCAAATCTAAAAACTAGGCACAAAATCTTAACATCAAGATTCTAAAATTTGATGGTGGATGGTTGCGTCTGATAGGCTCCAATCAGTATCACAAACTCAATGGTAGAAAACTTGCTATTTGACTATTTACTTTAGACATAAAGTGTAAATATAAAATATTATAGTCTTCAGTGCACAAATTTAAGAATTTCAATATAATTTTTCAAAGTTATGATATATTATAAAAAAACATTAGGGTCATCTCTAATAGGGGGTTCTGTACCAATGTTCTGCTTACACGGGTTCATCGATGGCCCTGATAGTTCTGCATCATAAAATCATATGCTACATTATTTAAAATAAGGTAAAATAAGTTTAGTCCTTATAAAAACTCACTATTTTGTTTTTAGTTCTTATAAAAATTTCATAAACTTCTAGTATTTTCAAAAATTTGATTTTGATTTTTGGTCCTCGATTTTATAACAACTAATGTGTATGTTTTGAACTTTTAAATGATTTTTTGAAATAATATTTGGGATATTATAAGGAATTTCCTTTCAACAAATTTTGTTAAATATGTCCAAAAGATTTTCGAAAAAAATTATTAAAAAATTTAAATGATACACAATAGTTGGTTTAAAATTAGGAATAAAATATGAAAAGGAAATTTATTAAAGGGTTAAGGGCTCGTTTGATGCGTATCTTAGGAAGAGACATGATATGATGAATCGAGAAATGTACCAGGCACCCCCACCTTTGTACCTGCCACCCCCCCAGCCATGCGTAAATGACTTATTTGCCATCAAGTACCTCTATAAAAACCAAATTAAATTTTCACAATCAATTTTCACTGAATGATTCGGAACTTTTAAAAATTCAAAGCTGAACTCAAAAATTTGAAATCTTTGAACCTCAAAAGTAAGTCAAAAGTTCGAAAGTTTCATCAAAAGTTCAAAAGTTTCATCAAAAGTTCGAAAGTTTCCTCATCCTGAAATGTTCGAAATCCAATTCAATTTGCACTTCGAAAGTTTGTTCAAGCTGAAAGGTTCGAAGTATGAAGGAACTTTCGAAAATGGAATGAAAGTTTCGAAATTGTAATGAAACTTTCGAAATGGAAGGAAACCCACTGAATCTTTTGCATGCTGAAAATTTTGTGAAATTGTTGATGTTGACTTTTTCTTTGACTTTTTCTTTGCCTTTTTTTTTGCCTTATTTTTTGCTTTATTTTTTGCCTTATTTTGTTGCCTTTTTTTTGTTGCATTTATTTATTTGTTGCATTTTTTTTTTGCCTTTTATTATAATATTTATTTAAAAATATTTATATATTGATATGTTGCAGTGCCTAGGATGAGAGGTGCATTCGGCCAAATTATTCGCAACATTATAGGTGGTGATAGAGGTAATTTGATTAAAAATTAAATTTTTAATCCGTTGAATCAGTTGAATTTAATAGCTTATATTTATATAATATATATGATTAGATTTAAATAATTATATATTAAATAATATATTTTTGTTGTCTTTTATTATATTATTTATTTATTTATTTATTTGTGTTGTTATAATATTTATTATAGGTGGTGATAGAGGAGATGGTGCAGAGAGAATTCCACCAACTGCATCAAATAGACGACGAAACGAAGCAAATCGTCCAATTAGGCAGCGTCGTCGAAGACAAGACATCCATGATGTCGTCGAGTCTACTGCCCATGCACATATGGAGGAGGATGTCCCTGAGCCTCAGCCTCAGATGGAGGAGGATGTCCATGAGCCTCAGCCTCAGATGGAGAAGGATGTCGATGAACCTCAGATTGAGGAGCATGTCCCTGAGCCTCAGATGGAGGACGATGTCCCTGAGCCTCAGATGGAGGACGATATCCATGAGCCTCAGATGGAACATGCTGATGAAGCTGCTGCACATGCTGATGATGCTGCTGCACATGCTGGATTTCCTGGAGGACCGATGTTGACACATTTGTTGACACAATATGAACACCACGTGGCTCGGAGGCTATGGGAAGGAGAGGTATATTTCAATTTATTAATTTAAATATATTTATTTAATTGTTTATTTAAAAGTATTTATTCAATTAATAATTTATGATTATTTAATTTAGTTTATATAGTTAATTGTTTAATTAAATATATTTATTCAATTATTAATTCAATGTATTTAAGTTTAGTTTATGTAATTAATTTAATAATTAAAATTATTAATTCAATTATAAAATTTAGTTTATTTAATTAATTGTTTAAATAAATTTATTAATTCAATTATCAATGTATTTAAATTAAGTTTATATGTTTAATTAATCAATTATATGTTTAATTAAGATTATATGTTTAATTGTTTAATTAAATTTATTAATTAAATTTATTAATTCAATTATTTAATTTAGTTTATATATAATTACTTAAGATTATATGTTTATTTGTTTAATTAAATTTATTAATTCAATTATTTAATTTAGTTTATATTTAATTAAATTATATTATTTGTTTATTTGTTTAATTAAATTTATTAATTCAATTATTTAATTTAGTTTATATTTAATTACTTAAGATTATTTGTTTATTTGTTTAATTAAATTTATTAATTCAATTATTTAATTTAGTTTATATTTAATTAAATTATATTATATGTTTAGTTGTTTAATTAAATTTATTAATTCAATTATTTAATTTAGTTTATATATAATTACTTAAGATTATATGTTTATTTGTTTAATTAAATTTATTAATTCAATTATTTAATTTAGTTTATATTTAATTAAATTATATTATTTGTTTAGTTGTTTAATTAAATTTATTAATTCAATTATTTAATTTAGTTTATATTTAATTACTTAAGATTATTTGTTTATTTGTTTAATTAAATTTATTAATGAATTGTTTACTCCCAGGATCGTGGATCGTTAAAAGTAATTACTCATGGCTTAAAGTTGAAGAAGTTTGCGGAAGTACCTGTGCCAGATCCTGTAAAGCATTGGATTCGGGAATCTGGCCTGCTACATCTATCTTCAGCTTACCTGAATATGGTTGATGCTGGTCTGATCTCTGCATTTGTTGAAAGATGGTACAGGGAGACCAGCTCATTTCATTTGCCAATTGGGGAGATGACTATTACGTTAGACGACGTTGCGACTCTCCTTCATATATCACCCCATGGTAAATTTTTTAGTGCACCTGTGAATATGAACACCAACAATGCTGCAAAAGCTGCACATGAGTATTTAGGTGCAACATGGGAAGAATCATTTGTTGAGATTAATTATAATAAATGTGCCCAATATAGATTGCAATGGTTACGTGATTTATATATTCGTCTCATTCAAACTAATCAGTTTGAATGTGCGGCTAGAACGTATCTGTTGCATTTAGTTGGCAGCACAATTTTCGCTGATAAAACACATACGCGTATGGAGGCGAAATACATCAGTTTATTTATTAATTTGGATCGTTGTCGAGACTATTCCTAGGCTACTGCTGCATTGGTTTTCCTGTATGACAACCTGGGAGATGGGGCTATCTACGACACTCGACAGTTGGGAGGTTACATGACTCTATTACAGGTATATCCCATTATTTAATTATTTTATTTATTAAGTTGTATTATTTTATTTATTAAGTTGTATTAATTAAAATAAGTATATATTTATTAAGTTGTATGAATGTTGCAGTGTTGGATTTACGAACATTTCCCTAGGATTTGTAAGCGGGGCAATAGAGGTGATGTTCCTGCACATCTTCCAAGAGCATGTAAGTGGACTGCAAAACATGCGGTTGAAGGTGGATTAGTGACCTATCGCCAGAGACTTGATGCATTGATGCTCGATGATGTAGTCTTTACACCATATGATGATGATCGAGCTAATCATCCATTTGAATCGCTTTCGATGTTCTCTGGTTATCTTCGATTTGGTGGAGTGTCAGTACCATATTTGCCGGAGCGATGTCTTCGACAATTCGGTCGTATTCAGTTCATTCCTCCTGATGTTCCTCCGAGGCCGAATAGTATAGATTGGGTGTGGCAGACTACTATGCAATCATCTGTAGCGGCGTTTCGAAGATTATATCATATTGCGAGTTTTCCTGGAGAGGTCACTACAGACTATTATACATGGTATATGAGTGTTACACATCCTTTAATCATCCCTCCGTCTACTGCACATGCTGGTCCATCATCTCCTATAAATGCTGGTCCATCATCTGCTGCACATGCTGGTCCATCATCTGCTGCACATGCTGGTCCATCATCTTCTGACCGAGATCGTAGAGCAGTTGAGCTTGTACGTAGAGCCATTAATTTGGTTCGTCCATTTAGTGAAATTCATGAGATTTTAAGTGAGTTAAGTCTTTTGTATAATGATGTAATTTGATATGTGTTATGTGATGTAATTTGATATATGTTATGTGATGTAATTTGATATGTTTGAGATATATTGTGTTATGTATGAGATATTATGTGTTATCAAGATTAATCATTCATGCAATATTAAAACGATAGAAAAGCTAAGAAGATTGTGCACCAGGATTTATACTGGTTCAGCTATCAGTATGACAGCCTACATCCAGTCCTGAAATCAACCCGATTTCAGTCTTTTTCCAATATAATCAACTTGAGAACGTTTTACACGATGATCTGATAAATTAAATACAATATATGCAAATCCTCATTTAATGAAACTAATGATGATCTAATAAATGATGGATCGATGCATTCCCAATGTTTCATACGTGCTGCATAAGCTACTTCCCAAGTCTTTGTTGTGTCACTACAAAATTCTTTCCATTTTTGTGACGTAGGTGGTAAAGGGCAATCAGACTTCAATTTGATCTGAATAAAAAAGGTTAAAAAACATTAAGTATTAATTTTATGTAAATAATAAAATTTTTAATATTAATTTGATAAACAACATTAACTTTACCTGTACCCAATGATTGTCGTTAACAAATCCAATTGCTAGTAAAGAGTGAGCAGAAGTATCTTTTGATGGTGATTTGTTTAGCGGGAAAAAGTCATATTCAGATTACGAGACAACGACGCCAATATGACATTGTATAGTGTTGCTATCACGTAACCTAAGTCAGGTAAAGACATCCACTTATCTTTTCCTTGAGCTCCCAATTTTGATATTTTCAATGAGTTGCGCACTGATTCAACATTGTCATCAAAAACATTAGAATAAACATCTTTATGTAGACCAATCTCTTTATCCAATTGTGATCGAACTAAAGCCCAAGATTCTTCGGTCCAACCTAACAATGCTGCAATTGCACGAAACCCACAATTTCCATCAGCCACAACATCTACTATCTCATCAATATACGGATGTATATAAGTAGGAAATTGTGTCTTAAAATATCGTCTTGCAGAATGTTGAGATGATTGAGATTGTTGCCTTGCAGAACGTTGAGATGATTGAGATGGTTGCATTGCATTTGCAGATTCTTGAGAGGCATCAACATACTCCCAATATGAAGGATCACGAGGAGTATCAAATTCTTTTTTCTTTTTACTAGCTCATTTGGTTCTCACTTTCTCTGGTGGTGCAAGTATTGATGTGGTATGTGGAAATACAACTTCACGCACATTTGCCTTGAATATCCTTTGACTTATAATATCGTGTTTCTTCATGTACGCTTTCATTGCTTCCAACTCTTCAGAAAAATCATAATCTGATAAAGATTCTTCATCCTCTAATTCATGTGCAATGCTTAACTGTTTCCAAAAATTATGAATGCTATCTAAAGGGATAACATTACCGTATACCTGCAACATAGCCAACTCACAAGCACATGGTAATCCATGAGTTGTTCTAATTGAACAACCACATTATGCAGTGTTAGTACCAACAATCTTCACCCTTTCCAACTGTTTATAAATTTTTTTCATACATATTCTTGATACACGGTGATGTAGATTTTGAAAAAATTGTAAATTATACCCGTGCTCAACGTCCTTGATGGTTTTCTGAAAAGAAGATTGAATAATACATATTTGGTTCTTCAACATCATATTCACTGCATCCCAACTTTTACACAAATCACCCAAACTAGTTTGAAGCATGTTTTTCAATCTCCAATGAGCAGACTCAACTCTATAAATAAATTAAATAACACATCACATAAACTAGTAAATCATGTTTGCTAAAACAACACAAATCATATTTTAAAAATACCTGTTAGATGTTGTGTTTCCCAAATGCATAACTCTATTGGTCCAAGCCTTGACAAACCTTTCTTTGTAAGGTGTTAACCATGAATCTTTCACATAATCAACAAAAAGAATATATTCGGCACACAATAGCTCAAACTGTTGCAAATGATGATGATACTCTTCCACACTAGTCGAAGAGACAATCTTTTTCCACAAATCCATTACCTCTTCTTGTCTATCCTTTTTGACATATTGTTTGCATTTTGCACCAACATTTTTTTCAATGTGAAAAACGACATAGCAAATATATTGAAGTAGGAAACACAATACTAATCGCATTCATCATGGCAAGATCTCTATCAATCACAATAACTTTAGAAATCAAAGACTCAGATTTGAACAACATTCGTACCTTTTCAAATGCCCAGATGAAGTTATCTTGTCGCTCTTGTTCCAAATAAGCAAACCCAACTGAAAATGTCAAACTAGTAGATGTGACACCGACTATTTCAAGTAATGGTAACCGATATCTGTTTGTTTTGTATGTGCTATCACATATCAAAACAAAATGAAATGTGTTTAACAACTTTATACAATCAGGATGCGTCCAAAAAATATCTCTCAAAATATCCAAATCTTCCCGTCTTCTTGTCCAATGCACATAATTTTCTTCTTGTATTAACTTCAACAGATGCTGCATTTCTATGCACGAACCTCTCAATGATGATCGATAAGTATTCCTTGCTTTATATATTTGACTGGGAATAGTGACATTGGCTTCATTTCTCACTTTCAAAGCATTTAGAATGAATCTGGGTGCAAGCTTATACTTTGTCATATCATTGACAAATTTCCTCTCTTCTTCGTTTAAACGCCCCAAATAAGAATGACCGATTACAGTATCAAGTAATTCATGATTGTGTGTCCCACAACAAACACTAATTTTCCATCATTCACCGCTGCGTAATGGTACACATCTGAGAGTAAATGGACAATTTTCCTTATGAGAGCAAGTTACTGATGATTTTGATTGTGTTTTATATCTTCCACCTCTTTCGCATTCCAAAATTAATTTGTCTTTTCTTCCCCTAATTCCGTTTGCTTTATCTGATCGAATGGTAACAATTAAAATTCCATTTTGTATTCCAATGTTTTTTGCCCATTCAAATATATCTTCCCGAGAAGAAAATACCTACAAAGTACGTTTCAAATAAAATATTAACTATATCGCTAGAATGAAAATTTAATCAGTAGTCATGAATAATCAGTAGTAATAATAATACCTGATCAGTGATGAATTTTTTTGTAGAATGTATAATATTTTTTGAAGCGGAAACATTAACTCTATTCATACCTAATTTCAAAATTAGTAACAAATTTAATTAAAAATAATATTATAACATAAATATTGATTTTTAACATGAATTTAATATAATATTGACTTATAAATTAATATTAACTTATAAATTAATATAATAATGACTTATAAATTATTATTAACTTATTAATTTAAAAAAAAATTAAAAAAAAAATCGAATCTTTAATAAAATTGAAACTTTCGAAGCTTATTCATTTCGAAAGTTTAGTTCAATGACTTTCGAAACTTTCATGCAACACCAAACTTTCGAGCAACAGCAAACTTTCAAGCAAAATTCATGTCGAAACTTTCATGCAAAACAAAAATTTCGAAACTTATGCAACATCAAATGCCATTCGAATATTTAGATCAACATCAAACTTTCGAGTATCATTTTCGAAACTTTCGAGTTCAACACCAAAGTTTCGAGTATTACTTATGCTTCGAAAGTTTACAACAATGGCAAATAAATTAACTTCGAAACTTTGAAATGCATATAAAGTTTCGAAACTTTGTATTTTTTTAAATAAATTGCATTTCGAAAGTTTCATAAAAAGCAAACTTTCGAGAAACTTACTTAAATGGATTTCGAAACTTTGAAATATTCGAATCCTACATGTATTTTTCAAAATTTTCGAAAGTGGGCCTAAAACCAAAATAGTAATTTTCTTTTCATTTTATACTTTTTACATAGGGTATAATGGTCATTAAAAATTATTGGGGGGGTGGCAGGTACAATGGTGGGGGTGCCTGGTACATTTCCCTATAAAGTTGGATAAGTTGGATAAGTATACGATAATATATGATACGATAGTGACATGATAAACATTATTTTGTTTTATACACACATGACAACCAACATAATAACATTTTATTTTGTGATGTATTTGATACACATTTCATCGTGATATGATATAATATAGATTTTATTTAAATAACAAAATTATCATGTGAATAACTACATATTAGTTTTTTTTAATTAACTTATTATATTTCAAATATTATAAACTAACAAAAAAATTAAATAAGTAATGAAATAATTTTATATTAAAACTATCCATTGACGCTACTAAATAAAAATTTTAAATTTTAAAAATAAAATCATAAGTAACCAAATAATTATATTTTATTTATTAGAATGTAAATAAAGATATGATATATATTATATGTAAATGGTAAGAGTATCTTGTAAACAAATTTTATTTATTTTAAAATTTCAATTAACTTTCATATATTTATAATTGTGAATACTAATTTATTAAATTATATAAAAAATAAAACTACCCTTGTGTAAAATCATAAATATTTTTAAATTAATTATTAATATTTCATTTTTAAGTTTATTATCAAATTCTATTAATTATTTTTCTATTTGATTAGATTTATATTTTTATATTTTGGATTATACTTTATAAGTTGTTTTATATTTATATTTTATTATATTTCAATGTATATTTTAAATTATATTTTATGAGGATAACTGAAATTTCAACTACTAAAACCCGACTCATATGTAGGATAGAAATTTCAACTACAGATACAAGATAAGATAAAATTCTAGATTAACTTATCATATCATGTTGGTTCATCAAACACTATATTCATACATGATATGATAACTTATTTTTATCATGTCTCTTATCATGTCCATCAAATTGACCCTCAAAGTTGATAAAAAAAAATATTATAAGGATTAACATTTTTATAAGTTGTTTTATATTTATATTTTATTATATTTCAACGTATATTTTAAATTATATTTTATGAGGGTAACTGAAATTTCAACTACAGAGACCCGACTCATATTTAGGATAGAAATTTCAACTACAGAGACAAGATAAGATAAAATTCTAGATTAACTTATCATATCATGTTGGCTCATCAAACATTGTATTCATACATGATATGAGAACTTATTTCTATCATGTCTATAAAATTGACCCTCAAAGTTGATAAAAAAAAAATTATAAGGATTAAAAACAAAATAGTGGGATTTTATAGGGATAAAAATTTATTTAACTCTTTAGGTTACGTCATTTTTTAATTAAAAATCTGAGTGGAAAACCAAAATTGTCGACTTTTAAAATAGGAAAAATCATTCCATAGATTGGTGAAAATAGATAGACCAGCACAACAATTAAACCAAAAAAAAAAAAACAAAACCTCCAAACATATGCTCGAAGTCATAATTTTTTGTCCACTTTCACCACCAACAACAACAAAAAGCACATTGTTCTCTTGTGTGTACCTCAAATAAAGTCTAATTTTTCTCTTATATTTTATTCTACTTTACTCAATTTTATTTTCATTGTTCATTCAAGTCTCCACTACAGTCCTTGATGTACTTTTCTCCGCTTTTGTTTCTCCACATTCTTCCTTGAAGTGTCTCTTAGAGGAAGAGAAGTATTTTTAAGAGAAAACTCACAATTTATTTGATCTTTAATGTCAAGTACAAGGGATATTTATAAATAGATAAATTTAGACACATTTCTATTAGCTTCCTAATTAAAATTCACTTTTAGATACATTTCACATTTTTCAATAATAAAAACACTTTTAGATTATTACATAGAAAATTTATGTGGTTCTACACTTATCCAATTTCAAATTATTAATAACATTGTTCCCCCTTAATTTGAAATTTTCTTCTTCATTCGAAGCCTTGCTCTAAGCCTTTGAAAGTCTTCAAATTTTAGCGACTTTATAAAAATATATGTAATTTGATTTTGAGTCTTCAAATATTTAAGTTCAATTTCTTTCTTGACAATTGCATTCCCTATGAAATGGTACCTTATGTTTATGTACTCGATGCAATTGTGAAACATTGACTTCTTTACAAGTACATAGGTATACTTGTTGTCTATACAAATATCGGTAACTTCCTTTGGTGGCATATGAATGTCATTCAATAACCTCCTTAGCCAAATGGCATGACAAGTGCGGGATGTTATTGTCATATACTCTAACTCACATCTTGAAAGTGTGATAATATATTGCTTCTTTGAGTTCCATGAAAAAACATAATCCCTCGTGAAAAATATAAAATGACTAGTACTCTTTATATCATCAATATATCTCGCAAAGTCGCTATCTCAAAATCCAAAGGGATTGAAATCATTCGAGCAAAAAAGAAAAATAGTTTGAAATCAAATCTATCTTTTAGGTAGCGGAGTTGAAGTAGCAATGTCAATTACAAGAAAAATGGGGTTTGAATTGTGATCTTTTTAAAATTTTGATTCATGTACTTAATTTAAATTAACTCAAGATCAATTTTGGTTGAAACAAAATATACATAGTGTTCTGAATATGTTAGAAGTAAATAAAACATATTAGTTTATATTGAAGTGTGATTTGTGTGCGAAAATAACTAAAGATAAGGAATAAAGAGATTATACACAAAAAGTATATTGGTTCACCCAACTCAGGCTAGTCAAATCCTCACAACCATGAAATTTTCATTATATGCTTTATTACCATAATATTCTCCTTCAAACATTTTCTATTGATCACACCTTGATCAATTAAAATCTTCACCTTTCAACCTAGAAAGGATTTTTATTGTCATTTTTCAACCTTGAAAGTATTTTTACAAACACACTAAATCTAACATAAAAGATAGACTTGAGCTACGAATTATGTGTATGATAAAAATGTTCGGATCCTGAAACTTCTCAACATTTGTTTGAGATAAATAAAGACAAACTCAGTAAATGATGATCCACATATATAGTGAAGAGAGTTGGAGTTTGCTTGAAAAGTTTTTTGCTTGTTCTTACTTGAACAAGTGTTGGTAGATGTGCAAATTGAACTATTGCCTTCATTTTCCACTTGATCTTCAATTTACAGATGATGAGAGGTTTTGAATATTCAGTTTAAATGTAATATATATGTTAGACACCTTAGCCAAGTGTCATATATGTTTTAAAACAATTAAGCACGTATTCATATGGTTGTTCAGAACGTTCGTGACAAATGTAAAATGTTATCGCTTTTAGGTCCGATGGAAAACGTGAGTGAGTGTAGAATGGAATGTTACATGTCTGATACTATTCCAAATCAGAATTATGCAAAGTTTTTTTTTCCCTACAGAGTGATGTAAGTACAATGTACTTGTATCCTTGCTCACAACTCATCAATCTAGAGACTGATCTGGTCATCAATCTAGATGTGGTTTTCCTCATTTGGGCATTCAGCTCGAGTTCTAAGCATGACCACTTATTTGAGCAGTCTTGATACCATTTAACTTGTGGTTTAAACTGTGAAAAATTATTTATTTTAATTATGTCTTTAAAAGAGAATAACCAAAATGTTGTTTTATAAAACCATAATGTTCTTAGTATTGTGTTGTATGTAAAATGTGGATGAATGATTGAATAGTTGTTTAGTGTGAGTCTTTTGTCTCAAAGACATGTTGAGGTTTCTACAAAAAAGTACAACAACAATGTCCTTTCGTCCTTGATGTCTTTTCACATAGCTCGTCAATTTGGAGATTGATCTCGTTATTTATCTTGATGTTGTTTGCTTCTTTAGGCCTTTAGCTAGACTTTTAAGGTTAAATATTATTTGAGCAGTCGTGATATTCGTTTATCTTAAGGTCTGGACTATAGGGAATGATTCATTTTACTTATATCCTTAAAATAAACTAACCAGAATGATCTTGATAAAACAAAATGATCTTGTGATAAACCATTATTTTGTTATAAATCAGAATAATCATTTGATAAACCAGAATGATATTGATAAACCAAAATGATTTTAATAAACCAGAATAATCTTTTGATAAACCAAATTGATCTTTTAGTAAACCAGAATGATCTCTTAATAAACCAGAATGATCTTGATAAACCAAAATGATCTTGATAAACCATAATGATTTTTTGATAAACTAGAATGATCATTTGATAAATCAGAACGATCTTGATAAATTTGTCATCAATATAAAGATCAATCTGCAGAACATTATGCATGTTTCTTTTTGCATGTAGGTCTTCAAATCTTGACTTTTAATTGCTCGTTAAATATTGGAAAGCTCATGTGCGAAATGCTTACTAATTTATTGCATTTTGCCCTTCCAAAAAGATTTGTATTGTCAATTGTTCTTTAATATAGCAACCATAACATTCTCATGAATGTTCTTCCATTATTCTCTTGTTGAAGTAATACTTTTTACAATTTCTCTTAGTGTTGCTCATTTTGTATCTTGTCCATCAAGTATCACATTGATACTTGTAACACCCTTATTTTAATTAATTAAATTAAAACCATTAGTTTTGTTTATTCTTTTTATTGTTTTAGTGTGACGATAATAGAATAATTATTCCTTAGATGTTTGATTATTTGATGAAGTAATTTTATATTAATTAATTATTGGAATTTTTTTTATTAACCAATTAAAACTCGTAAAAATATATGTCTTAGAGTAAATAATGACCAAATCAATTTTGACCAAGTCAAAATTGAATCATCCACACTACTCTTGTGTCCATTCAAACGTGTAACTAACAATAATAAATACATGAATGCCAATTAATTCCTAACGGTTGGTCATTGAATGTTATTATTCCAATTGAATTCCGTATTCATGTGGGCAATTAAACTCAATGAAGGGAATTATTCCTTCTCTCTGATCAATTACCCACCTCCTTTATTAGTCACAGACACCTCTCTTTCGTAAGACACACCATTACCAACATTACATTTATCTCAAATATTTTCTAAGTCACTCAAACAGCCATCCCCACATTCCCTCACATTCGGATCGAGGTTCTAAACTTTTGTCCTTTAATCTTGTTGAAATTTTCGAGGACGATATAGTGTCACTTGGAAGGAAAGCACTCGGGGTAAGGGCTTTTCCCCATGCAGAGTTAGACTAAATAGTAAATTAGCGAATCGTAAGATATTGATATGATGTCTGAATGTCTTAAAAGGAAAATATTGATTTTATTTTCATCGTAAAGAAATTAACTATAATGCTTTGATTCTTTTCTTTTTGTAATACCTCTATCTTGATGAATTAATTATAGAGTTATATTTTTATTATTATACCTTGATAAATATGTTTGTAATAAAAATGTTTAGTGTTTTACGTGTTTTAGAGTATTTAATTATAAAGTTATAATTTTTATAATGTTATAATTATTAATATGCTTATTATGATGTATTTGATTTTAATTCTTGACTTGGAGTATTTTAAATTTAAAACGTGATTTTTATGAACAATGTATGTGTATGAGGAAATTGATGAGAAATTTTATAATTTTTATTTTAATAATATAAAAAAAAAATTGATTGTTAAATACAATAATGAATAGTCTTTTTTTTTGAATGCAGAAAACTTTACAGTGAAATGAATGAAATTTATGTTATTTTATTCTTGGTGATATGAGATTTAATTGTTACCAATAACACGTACTCAAATCGAATCTTATGGATTATTAAAATGAAAATGGTGATTTTGAGATGTCTGATCACATGCATATTTGAAGTGTTGAAAGTCATTGAGTTATAAATATGAAAATCCATGATGATGTAAAATTGATGTTTGTGTGATTTACAAAAATTTGATGTGAAATGATTTGTTCTTGTGATTGCCTTAGTGGCTGGTGATTTGAGTTTGAATATGTTTTATTTGTGGTGCCTAAGTGGCTGATTATTTGTGTTATGATTTTCTTCTTTGTGGTTGCCCAAGTGGCTAGTGATTTATACATCTTGGAATATTATTATCATTGTCATGACATATCATATGCATCTTTGTGGACGCCTTAGTGGCTGGTTTAATATTTTCCATTGGTATGGGTGACTTCTGTGTGGACGCCTTAGTGGCTGGCTATATCCGGATCATATAGGTTTAGGAGCATGCATAAACTGCATATATTTTATTGTCATTGTTATTTTCATTCTAAAGTGAGTTATTATTGGAGTTATTTAAATATATTTTATAACTTTTCACACCCTCTTGTGAATCATAAAAACTAATATTTTTTCTCTAAAGCTTTTATTACAAAAAGATTTTGTATTTTTATTTTATGGTTGTTAACTTATTGTTTGGTTTGATTTTGCTGTGGGATGAACTGACCCCTTACACCAACATTTAGGTACTAAGGATTTTGAAGAATTGCATTAATGACGTTTGCTTGGCGCGCGCACGTGGGAAAAATGGGTATTTTAATAAATAAATAAAAATAATGTTGTAGTGATAAAATTGATGTGGTACCTTTTTATTTTATTTTTTGAAGTTATTTACTTTTATGACCGATTTTAAATAGAAATGCGGAGGCGGGGTCCTTCCGCTAGGAAAACTTGAATTATTCTATTTTAATACGTAAGTGGATATTTTCTATAATTGGTAAATCATCCTTGCAAAAATAATAATAATAATATCAATTAAATTGCGTTACTTTATTTCTTAAAGTGAAATCAAATTATCTCCTAGTAAAATTTTATTATATGAAAGAAAAAATTGTTTTGAAAGAAAATAAATATTTTTGAGTAATGTCTTGGATCCAAAATCTGGGGCGTTACAATACTTTAGAATAAGTATGAATGTATTGGACATTTTCTTCATGAAGATGATATCTTAAAGATGCAATAATCATTCTCTCTATGGATTGATATATGATATATTCCTTTTGAGATTCTTTCATTATCGAGAAGATATTTATGCACTTGTTGATGTAAATGACTTATTGCTTGTACACTTATGCAATTCATATTCCTTAAATAAAACTCAAGTGCAATCATTAGTAGACCATCATTTATAAAACTTCATTATTTTATTTCATAAGGTTTGTTGTCATTAAAACATATATTAAAATGGTTTTTACCTCAACAAGTGTATCCTCTTAGTAATTTTCATATGTATAGTAGTAGGAGCTTCCATGACAAGACTCACTACTCCAACCGCATAAAAAATATCGGGCCTTCTACATGTTAAGTATCTCAGGCATCCCACAAGGCTTTTGAATAGAGAAGGGTCATCCTTTTGTCCATCTTCAAACTTTGACAATTTTTTAATCCGCTCTCCATTAACATGTCCAGCGATTGCAATCAAACAATTTAAATTTCTTCAAAACTTCATTCGCATAGTTTTCTTGAGTAATAAACATACCTTCTTTGAATTGTTTTACTGTTATGCCTAAGTAGTGTGACACTAGCCCATTATAAGCCATCTTGAACTCAAATTTCTTGACCTTTTTGAACTCTTCAAATAAACTTAGATTATTCCCAGTAAATATAAAATCATCCACAAAGATACAAACAATCAAAATATCTCCATTATCACATTTTATGACAAAAAAAAATCATATTCATTAACACAACGAGCAAACACATTGTCTTGGAAGTACTTGTCGATGCAACTATTCCATTCTTTTAGTTATTCCTTCAATCCACACAACGTTCTCCTCAATCTTATAACTTTATCTTTATGTCCTTTAATTGCGTACCCCCATCGACTAACCTCTTCTTCAAGATAGTCATTTAGAAATGTTGATTTTACATCAAGTTGATAAAGCTTCCACTTATTTTTAGCTGCTATAGAAATTAGCAAGCGAATAGTATTCATGTGAGCAACTGGTACAAAAACTTCTTTATAGCCAACTCCATGTTTTTGTTTGTAGCATTTGACAACAAGTCTTGCATTGTATTTTCCACCTCTTCATTAGCATTCATTTTAGCCTTGTACACCCATTTGACACTAATTGTTTCATGGCATTTGGGAATATGTTTTCAAATCCCAAGTGTTGTTCTTCACAATTGATTTGATCTTCTCATTCATGACTTGTCTCCACCTTTTATCTTCAACCGTTTCGCCATAAATTAATGGCTCAATATCTGCCAAGACACAATACCAACTCTTAAAGGTCAAGAGTAACTTCAGTTGACCTTTCATAAATGTCTTACATATCTTTCATCTTACTTGGTCTTTCACATGAACTTTCATCTAGAAAATTGTAGGTGAAGTAGATAAAGTTGCATCTTGAATTGGTGTTGTTGTCTCTTGATCTTCTTCAAAATATGGAAGGAAATCATAGTTTGTTTCCTCGTGACCATCTCAATTCCATGTAGTATATTTATCAAATTCAACCTCATGACTAACCACTGTCTTGTTGTTGCAAGGATTGTACAATTTGTAACCTTTAGAATGTAGATCATATGATATGCTCCCAAAGACACACAAGTGATTAACACTATGTTTCCTTATATCATAAACCACATATAGCATAATCCTAAAAAATGTTTGTACTTTGTCCAAGATGGAAGAGAGCCAACACGTCAATTGTTCAATAAGAACACCAAAAAAATTATATCATAATTCATACTATGATATGGGGACACCTTGTGGCCCTAAAAAGAAAAAAAAAACTTCATGTTATGTTTTCCACAAAAAGGGAAATGGAAAAACAACTTGAGTCTATAAGTTGATAAATTATGTTCCTTACAAGGAATTGATCTTAGTACAACTTTGCTATTTTATGCAGATAGGTCAAGAGGAATTGTGTCAATTCTTTTATCAAGAATCATTTGTTCTCCATTATAAGGGAAACTTCATGATTTTATTGCATTGTACAATTGTAACATAAAACCGTTCTAAATTCGTGCATTTTCATACAGGCCAAGAACTCAACCAAAGATTCCAGTAGTTCTAGTAGTTTTTGGAGATAAAGAGATCAAAAGAATAGTTTATTTAAAAATTTGAGTTATTGATTTGATGAATATATGAATTTTCTTGAAATTGATGATAAAGTTTTTGAGTTTTTTTGAAAATGATGATTAGTTTTTGTAGTTTATGTAACAAAAGATAATATTGTTTACATTTTAAGACATCAAAGATGAAATCGTTAAATGATCAAATCGGAAGAAAAAAAAACAAAATAAAAGCAAATGTCTGAATTGTTATTTGAAATTAAGTTAAGTGACACAATTTTGTAAATTTATATACTTTATTATTCTATTTGTTTATTAATTTATACTTTTATTACTATTTTAATTATTTATCCTGTTATTACTTCTCACGATACT
>JBBPBR010000008.1:82246-117460 GCA_037974775.1 Cicer pinnatifidum
AACTTTATGAAGATATAAATGAATATCAATAAAAAGAAATTACTAAAAAGATTAGTCAATGTTATTGATTTCATTAATTGTCTATAAAATTCAAATAATAAATAATTAATAAAAATAAGTTCAAATTCAAATAGCAAATAAGTGACATCGCAATCGTATAAGTTAATTATGATGATAAATAAAAATTATTTTAAAAAAATTATAATTAATAAATAGTAATTTATTTTTTCATTAAAAAATATTCTTTGAGGATATATATTTTATTAAATTTTATTAAAAATTTCTAACAATAGTAAATGTATTAATTATATGTTAATGCACAAAATATTCAAAAATTGGTAAAGATATAATATACATTAGAACTTCTTTATAAAGACTATTTTCATTTTTTGTTGACAAATATAGACTATTTTCTTTCACTTAATTATTAATTAGAAAAAAAAATAACATAGTATTACTCTCCTGTCGAATATGCCTTTGAATTAATAAACTGAAATAATTATAAAATGAAAATGTGTGCACGAGACAGGCTGGTTTTCAATGAATTCTCAAATCTCAAACCGGTAACTAGTAAAAAATGAGACCTTTACATTTTGTATTATTGGTGGTCAAAAGGAAAAGTGATGGGTCGAATTATAGTAATTGGCGGTTGTCAAAGTGTGGTGGTCGAAAGATTGACGCCCGACTACCATTTTTTCTATCCGAAATTTGTTGTTGTAAAGTACCCAAGACTTATATGGGTCTTACCAACAAGAGACATAGGTAGCAATTTATAACAACTAGACTTTGGCAAGAGAAAACATAAAGGAACCAAAACATCAAACAAAATACTAGATCTTAAAATAGCCATAGACAGTGATAAAAAAAAGACCAACTAACAATCTCACCATTTTGGGTTTAGAGGAAGACGATTTGGTTTCAGATATGTAGGCGTGGGAGCGTAGCGAAGAGTCTCTCACTTTAAATCCTATCTTTTTCCCTTTCTTAGATCTACAAATCAACATGCCTTTACCTCTAACTACTTATGAACATGTCTCCATTGTACTACTTAAAGCAATTATGCAATGTCAAAATGATATGGAGACGAGTTCTTTTAATTTCTTTCTTGAAGAAAAGGTTGATTTCAAAGGAAACTTTTCTATGATGAACATTATGGTTATATATTGAATTAGTTTTCTCTTTTGTCGTGGGAGGGAACCCTATAAACATACCAACAAAGACCGCCAAAAGACATTTTAGTCAACCTAGTTTCAATATTATATATATATATATATATATATATATATACAGCCTCGTTAACATTAACTTCTTTTTCACAAAAATATTAGTCTTATCCTCAAGTAGCCAATATTTAATTGTCTTGCAAAACAATTGTTAGAATATATGAAATTCAACATATTGGTGTTATAATTAGCATACAAAGAAGCACATGCTTAATTGATTTGATAGTCTAGGCTAATTTAGACGCATTATAAATGTAAAAAATCTTATTAAAGTATATATAATAGTTATAATGAAGAAAAAGTGGAACTTTTGACAATAAACTCCTCGAGAATAACATGAACAGATAACAAAATCTAGAATGAAAGGGTTACATATAAGAGAAGTTATTTTCCTTTGATAACCCAACCTATGGCTCAAACAATTTAGAAACACTTCCTATGCACAATTGATGGTCCAGACTCATCATACTCAGCCTTTGCAATCCACATCTGCACTCAAAGTAAAAGACAATTTAATATTACGATAATGTATAACATTCAGAGAAACAAATGAATCTAAAAAAAGCACAAACCTGTTGGAAGGTGCTCAGGGAAGCCAAGATAGAACCACCAATCCAGACACTGTACTTTCTCTCAGGGGGTGCTACCACCTTGATCTTCATGCTGCTTGGGGCTAATGCAGAAATTTCCTTGCTCATTCTATCAGCAATGCCAGGGAACATGGTTGTACCTCCTGAAAGGACAATGTTACCGTACAGGTCTTTCCTGATGTCAACATCACATTTCATTATGGAGTTGTATGTGGTCTCGTGAATTCCTGCAGCTTCCATTCCAACCATGGACGGTTGGTACAAGACCTCTGGACACCTAAAACGCTCAGCACCAATAGTGATGACTTGCCCGTCAGGCAACTCATAACTCTTCTCCACTGCAGAGCTGGTCTTGGATGTCTCTAGTTCTTGCTCATAATCAAGGGCAATGTACGCCAACTTCTCCTTCATGTCCCTCACAATTTCACGCTCTGCTGAGGTGGTAAAAGAATACCCACGTTCTGTCAGAATCTTCATTAAGAAATCAGTCAGGTCACGACCGGCCAAATCAAGACGAAGGATGGCGTGTGGGAGGGCATAACCCTCATAGATAGGGACTGTATGACTGACACCGTCACCAGAATCCAACACAATACCTACAAAAATAAGCAAAATAAATCATCCTAATGGAATAGGAATCAAGAGAAAATAAAAAATTACATCAACAGATAAAGATTTGTTTGAGTAATAATAATCGTTAGCCTCAATCCAAAAACTTTGTTGATAAGTGCTAAAAGTACAATCAGGCCAATTAAACTCAATCATAGAGTAATAATATGATGAAATTATTACCGGTTGTACGACCACTGGCATAGAGTGAAAGAACAGCCTGAATGGCTACATACATAGCAGGGGCATTAAAAGTCTCAAACATGATTTGGGTCATCTTCTCACGGTTAGCTTTGGGGTTAAGAGGAGCCTCTGTTAAGAGAACTGGATGCTCTTCAGGGGCCACACGAAGCTCATTATAGAAGGTATGATGCCAAATCTTTTCCATGTCATCCCAATTGCTAACAATACCATGCTCAATTGGGTACTTGAGAGTGAGGATACCACGTTTAGATTGTGCCTCATCACCAACATATGCATCTTTTTGTCCCATACCAACCATAACACCAGTATGACGAGGACGTCCTACAATGCTGGGAAACACGGCACGCGGAGCATCATCTCCAGCAAACCCTGCCTGGAAAAACCAAACTATGTGTCTGTCATTTACCTCATAACAGAAAAATAAACAATTCATTTCAAACAAAAGAAGAAAATATCATATCCATAACGAATGGATATTGGTACCTTGACCATTCCTGTTCCATTGTCACAAACAAGAGGTTGAATATCCTCAGCGTCTGCCATTTTCTTTTAATATGATATGCTCAGCTGGATGAACACAAAACAAAATAAATGTACCATTTTAATTAATTAAAATTTTATAAACAAAAGTGAAAGGATTGCCATGTGATGTGATGAAACCAATAATACTCTGGTCTACAACAATAATAAATTGAAACACCGGTCAATTATACATACACATTGAAATAAAAAATATCAACTACTAAAGTTTAGAAACAAGAAAAACGCTAGGGTCTATCTATCTATCTATCTATCAATTTGGCCATTTAGTTAAGATTTGTATTGTATGGATCTCATATGTTATATTTATTATATCCCATGGAATGGAAATGCATAGGAAACAAACAAACAGGCCACTAAGTAGATAGTGTATAAATCTAAATACAATGGCGAGGGCAATGCAGAGAATTAAGCAATTACTCCAATCCAATTACAATTACAATTACAATTACATCATCATTTTCATATAATAAAAAATTGAAAAGGAAACAAAAATGATAAAGTAAGGAAACAGGAACAAACCTACACGTAACTTATGAGGAAGAGGGATTCTGAAAGAAGAACTAGACGAAATGAAAAGAAGTAATAATTCAAATGAATATAACAACCATCACACCCAATTTAGACCATTGGATTTTCTCACTCCTCGTTTTAAATTTGGAGAGAGAGAATCAGAAATTAACGGACAATGTACGTTCGTTCTTTCCCTGCGTATACACCAACCATTAATTTCTACCGAATTGTTGGAGAAAAATACGCATGTAAGTCAAATATTAATCTATAAGGTTATTTAATTGCAGAAACCAATCAATGATGATTCTTACATCACACCCTATTCTTACTCTCCCTTCGACTTCTCTTCTTGTATACAAACGAAAGAAACAACGGACCACAACACTATTATTATTAATTATTATTATTATTATTATTATTATTATTATTATTATTATTATTATTTATTATTATTATTATTATTATTATTATTATTATTATTATTATTATTATTATTATTATTATTATTATTATTGTTGTTGTTGTTTTTTGTATAATACAATACAATCTCAGTTTTTCTTCTTACAACTTAATATGAACTTTAAAACCCACTTCTTGCATATATTAACTTTAGATGCAATACAACGTGTGGGTAAACATTATTTATTTACTTAATATTAGCCATTGAGAATATGCACCACATGCAAGTTCCAAAATTTGTCCATAATTTCGAACTTTTTTTTGCTGGAGAAAATATATTTATTTTATTTATAATCAAAATGTGAGTACATCTCGGTACATCATGAAGGAAAAAATGAGAGCTAACATGGGATATGGCAATTTTTAGTTTTGAACTTTCATAATAAAACACGTGTTCTTAATAACAAAAACCCTGTATGAGCTTTTATATCCTAGAGCTACAAAACACATTTTTATTGGTTATAAAATAGGAAGAGTTAGCTTTTGTACCCCAAATTAAACTTCTATCCTCAATTTGTTAAAAATTTAATTTTATTCTTAAAATATTTATTTACATAAGTGGTAAAAAGAAATTAATTTAAAATTTCACCCCCTCAATCAAATTTTCGGTATGTAAAATTTTGCATTTAAATTTTCGGTAGTCATTTGTAATACTGGAAATTTGCTCAATGAAATTTTCGATAGTTACATTTACAATATCGGATTTTTGAAATTTTCAGATTAATTATCGAAAATTTAAAAAATCTGATAGATAAAATTGGGTCTTCACTAAAATTCAATAAAAAAATTAAAAAATTATATAAAACAAAAAAAAATTAAAAAATAAATATTGTACTAGAAAATTCAAAGAGAAATGAAATTTTCAATAGTTATAAATGAAAAGCAGAAATTTTATTTTTGAAATTTATGAGAATACCATCTGAAAAATTGAAATTTTCGATATTGATTTTTCATTACCGGAAATTTCAAATTTTCGGATGGCATTCCCGGAAATTTCAAAAATGAAATTTCCGGTATTCATTTATAATTACCAGAAATTTCATTCCTCTTGAAATATCCGGTAAATTTTTTTTTTTTTCAAAACTCACTTTTCCAAAATTTTCAGTGTTGAAGGTACAAGTGTTTTGATTTTTCATTTTTTTTATTTTTATTAATTTTATTAAAGATATTTTGAGTATTTCAATCAAAAAATAATTAATTGAGGATAGAAGTTTAATTGAAGGTACAAAAGTCAACAATCTAAAATTGGTACCATTGGATATACCGATTTGTCGCATTAAACCATCCTTAAATAGACATTTACCGAACTCTATAGATTTTATCTCGAATTTAAATCGAGGTTAGATTTTAATTTAATTGTCAATATTATTAAGTAAAATATTTATCTCAAATTTAAATTAAAATTTTAGAGTTGTGTAAATTAATTATAATAAAATTTATCATTTATTTTACGATTAACAAAATTGAATTTCAAATTTTGGTGTACCAATAACACAAAAAAAGAAATAATTAATTTTTGTAGGTATTAGAGACATAATTAACTATTACCATTCATAAATGGTCGTTCTCAATTTGAAATAGATGGTTTTGCATTCAATTTTTTAAAATATAAAATGGCCTTCAAATTTTTTATTTTGTAAAATATAATAAAATGTGAACCTTTTTGAATTAAATATATATTTTTAATTCTGTACTTTTAAATTTAATCTCTAATTTTTTTTGATGGAATAAAGATATCTTTTGTTTACAAAAAATTAAAAAATAAAGATTAAAAGTGAACAAAGAAATTTTTAGACTTAAAAATTGAAATTTTTTTATAGAAACTAAAATTAATTTACTCCTTTTTCAATTATTAAAATTGTAATTCTAATTCTTTTTATTAGGAGCCCAATTTTTCAAATTAAAACAGGACCAACAAAATGTTTAATACGGTAACGGCCCTTATACCAACCATGAGTGTGAAGTATCATACCCAACATAAAAAAATAAAATATAAAAACAGTTCTCGGTGATGTAGAGTAAAATATGATTTATACTATTGACCAAGGATTTAACAAATGATCATTTGTGCCTGTCTGGGTATTGTTGATTGATGATGCAATATTCCCCCATTATATAACATATCTATCCATAAATTTTATTTTATGTAGTCAGAATTGATAACCGGTGCTATAAATTAAAGGACAAATATAAGTTGATGCTATAAAACTCCCACAGAAGGTTTGGATCCGTCATATATTACTCCATCTTACATTTGCAAGAGGTTAATTCCTCGAATCCATTAACTTCCTTCTAAAGACTTGACAGCAACTCAAACTGTTATACCAAAGTTTCCATTCTTTTACCAAAAAAAAAGTTACAATTAAAATAACTAGACAGCCTACCAATCACTCAATTCAAGGTTACAACATTATCTCATCTCATATTTGCCTCTTCTATCCCCCTACCTACCAAGGAGAAGACGAAGAATACTATTCTACCATTGCATCAGCCGAAATTTCAGCGGCAGGTGCATCAGATTTTCTTTTATTCTTCCCTGAATACCACAACAAATAACAATTAAAAATTTACTGTGCATAATATTTTGTAAACAATTTGACTGTTCTTCATAGAATATTCCACAACAAGACATTCAAAAACTGAACATTTAAAGAAAAAGGGGAGGAATTTTTGTTAGTGAATTACCCTATGCATCTAATTAAAACTTGTTAGGAAATTTTGGATTAGTGCATGTAAATCTAAAAACAAATCTTGTTGGTATGTAGTGGATAAGGTTTCACCTTCACTTTGATTTAGGTTCGTCTTAGCATATATATGTCTACTAGTTCTGGTGCTGTAAGTATAAACCTCTACAATCCGTACTAAATTTATTGAAGGATATATATGCCTTATCAACTAAAAAACGGATCTGGATTGGCATGCAGTCCTATAGTCAGAACTTCCAAGACCATCCAATTAAGATCAGAAAGTTACGGTTTCAGGATCCAATTTTTTTGGGTTTAATAATAATAATAATAAAATCTGCTTAAAATTAGGACCGTCCTATTTTAATTGGATGGCAGCCTCAAAAGCCTTGACTGCAGGACTGCATGCATTTTTGAATGTATGCAATTCAAATTCCTAAAAAAATAGTCAATATTATTATTTATTATCCACATTTTAAAGGGTGGGATCAAACTTGTAAAGACTTCAGAGTCAGAAACAATCAAGGATGGAAATTAGGATTTATCATGTTGTAAGAAGTGAATATTTGCCTAGTATTCAAAGCTTAGTTTAAAATGACTCTTAGATTAGGAGTATTCCAGTCCCCATATCCAATGAGAAACTGAAATCCAGTAACTGCTACTTTGCAACGATGTTGTGTAGGGAAAACAAAGCAGCAAGAATGAAATGTGATTTTTTTTGAATATAACTTCTAAACATATATTATGAGTATATTAAAAGGATTTTTCTCTGGTTTTCAGCACAAAGTTGCTAGCATTCTATATGTTATTAATGCATCGACATACACTGCAAATATCTTCAGTTATATTTCAAATTTTACAATGCACTAAAGAGAAAACATATATTGATAAGTAAATGCATTAGTTAGTTTGGTAATGGGCAAGAAATAGCCCAGTAAGGAGAGGGACTAACTTATAAATAACGAATCGGGGAGGACAGGAAAACAAATCTGTTCGGGAGTGTCTGATGTGTTTTCCATTTTCAGGTTATAGCTTGGGATCATACAAATTTTACCTTAGCTGTTAGCATTTGCTCTCACTTTTTGTATTTTATTTTACTTTCTTATCATTTATAAATAATACACTTGCCCTTCATTAGATACGAATTGTTTTTGTTGTATAGAATTAGCCACAAAAGGAGGTTGCTAACAATTGCATCAACTAAAGACCAACAGTGATTGTTGACTATCAAAACAAGGAATTCAATTGAATTTGCATGTTGTATTAAACTGTTAGTTAGGTGTCCAAATTGCCATTGACAATGCTCCTTGTCCTCTATCCAAGACTCCTATACTAATGGTTTAATATATCCAAGAATGCAGGTTAAAAACATAAATCAAATAATGAGTTGGCCTCTGTAGAAAGTCACCGGCCCCTGATGAGTGATGAATGATGTTACATTTAACATTTCATAGTAATAATTATACAAAGTTTTAGTAAGTGTTGTCTAAATGAATGATAATTTTAAGAGCTGACTCCAAGACTGGTCCGTTAAAATATACGGTGCATTCCAAGCATGCCAGTTAGAAAAATAAATCAACTAATAAGTTGGCCTGTGTAGAAAGTTACTGGCCCCTGATGAGTGATGAATGATAT
The DNA here is from genome assembly GCA_037974775.1 of Cicer pinnatifidum. NCBI lineage: Eukaryota > Viridiplantae > Streptophyta > Magnoliopsida > Fabales > Fabaceae > Cicer > Cicer pinnatifidum. Next base: position 90,704 of record JBBPBR010000008.1, read on the forward strand.
TTCATTAAACAATACATAATACTAATTCTACAAAGTTTAATTAAGGGATGACCAAAAGAAAGAGAGTATTAAGAGCTGGCTCCAAGGTATGCTTTTGCAAAGCAAACTCATAGTGGAAAATGGATCATATTTTTTCAATAGTGCCTTATCAACAAAGATTGATAGGACTCCATTGCAAAGGTGGGACTCCAACACATTATATTTGTCGGATCTTACAATATATTATGTTGGAATCCCATGATTTATGATTTCTAGTCCACTCCTGACTCTAGATAGCATCACGATTGTGACTACGGCGGCTATTGGTGAATGTTATTTTTTAGTTACATGATAATTTTAAGTTGGTAGGTTATGAAGTTTATTCTTGTTTTTGTCATTTGAATGCTTTATTATACTATATTTTTGTCATGTAAACTTACTTAAGGAGAACCAAACTCTGTCACTTAAACCAACATTGAACAACCAGGACCATCTTTTTCCATTGGTTGGAGTGGTTTGCCCGACATGTGTTAGTTAAAATGCTTTGTTTTAGATAATATAATGGTGTACATGTTACCCTCAATTTATAGAGAAAAAAAATCATACAGAACAAGAAATTGTATGCAATGAAATATTTATTTACCATTACGCTTGAGCTGTTTAAGTTTCAAGCCCTTTTTCAAGTGAATTTTTGTTGAAGATGTAGTGCGGCTGCTATCTTTGCTTTCCGCTGCTTGCAAAACGAAACAGTATATGAGCTTAAACAAATCCATCAAAAATGTTAGATTAGGTAAAGTCGAAGGATGAATGAAAGATACCTTCTGCAACAGCCATTTGCACATCTTCCATGCTCACGAGACCATTCTGTAAGGCGTCCTTTCGTTCCTACATTTAATCGAAAAGTGAAAACGCAGAAGAAAAAGTTAGCAAAATTTCATAATCAGGATCATGCTCGTTCATGGAGAGAGAAAGAGAGAGAGAGAGAGAGAGAGAGAGAGAGAGAGAGTGTGTACTCGACGCCATTTTTTGAAGAGCTTGCGCTTGCGCTTTCCGGATATAGACACGGGTTGCTGCCTGATCTTAAGCCTGCCGGTGGTAGGGTCACCGTGAATCTGTCTCTTCTTCTCAGCAACAAGAGCTCTTCTTCTTTTCTGAACCACATTAAACTTCGCCATCCCTACGCTGCCTCTGCACAATCAAACCCTAATTCACTTTTTTTCAACTTTGATCCTCTATTTAAATATAAATAAATAATAATAACAGAAAACGATTACTCCTTTTTTTTCTTTCTTAATGTAATATTTTTCACAAAATTCAATACAATTATTTTTTTATAAAAGTATGACAAAAATATATATATATATATATATATATATATATATATATATATATATATCATTTGAGTTTAATTCAATTATAGCTAAAAAAAATTAACTTATATTTTATTTGTACCGATTATCTCAACTTTGATAATAATTAATTCAATTAAAAATTTATTATCAATTAAAATTATGTTAAATATTATAATAATATGTCTATTATATTAATCATTTAGAAAGTATTCATCGTTAGTTGGCTCAAAGCTAAATTTAATAAAGTTAAGGTTTTAGATCTCTAAAAAAATAATTAATCTTTTTATGTATATTTAACATTAAAAAAAATAAAAATATTTAAGTAATACAACAAATAAAAGACATCACAATTATAAAAATATACAATTATTGATACATTTAATTAAAATATTTTACATCTCATAAAATAAAAAATGTACAATTTAAATAAAATTGTAGTCAGATATTGTTGTTAGTTTTAAAAAGTTTTTGTTGTTAGTTTTAAAAAGTTTTCTACTTGTATTACAAGTTTGCTATCAACACATCCTAATTTACTACTCACACCTCTCAAATGTTTAAAAAAAATCAAAATTCCCAAATTATCTTTCCCTTCTTCCTCTTTATTAACCTAACTCATCTTCTTATTCTTTATTATATCTTCATCATCTTCATTCAACACTTTATTCACCTTTTTCATTTTCTTCAACATTAATCATCAATCTTCATTAATCATCATCATTAACTATCTTCAGAATTTTGCTAACATTAACGTGAACTCAATTTCAGGTAAGTTTACATGAACTGAATTATAGTAAATGTATCTGAACTCAGTTAACATAAACGTACGTGAAATTGAGTTCAGGTAAATGGTTTAGTTTTCAATCTTCAATGATTTCACAATCTTAATTCACATACACGTGCGTGAATTAAGATCGCGTACATACTCAGATGTTGAATTTTCAAAATTCGTTGATTACACAATCTTAAATCACGTATGTGTACGTGAATTAAGATTGCGTAAATTATGAGATTTTTACTTTTTTTTTTTAAATTACGTGAATTTAGTTCAGTAGCAATACAACGTACGTAAACTGAATTCACGTATAATCCCCAGATTTAGAAAGAATCTTCAATCTTCAATGATTTCACAATCTTAATTCACATACACGTGCGTGAATTAAGATCGCATACATACTCAAATGTTGAATTTTCAAAATTCATTGATTACGCAATCTTAAATCATGTATGTGTATGTGAATTAAGATTGCGTAAATTATGATATTTTTACTTTTTTTTTAACGTACGTGAATTTAGTTTAGTAGCAATACAACGTACGTAAACTGAATTCACGTATAATCCCCAGATTTAGAAAGAAAGAAAAATTTGAACTCATAAACAAACCAACAAACATACATTTTTAGATCACTTTAACCACAATGTGATGAAGAAACTGATGGTGTAGGTTATGAGTGAGTTATGTGAGTTTTAAATGATTAAGGTTGGTGAGGTATGATGATTTTTTAATATGTGAGTCACGAGATGTGATGTATGTTGATAAAGGTGAATTATGAGTTAGTAAAATTATAAAAAATATTATAAATATCAAATGACATTTTAGGCATTTTGATTTTTTTACAAATTTGAGGGGTGTGGATAGTAATGTGAGAGGGGTGTGGGTAGCAAAGTTGTTTATGTTATCAAGGTCTTACTTTAAAGTTTATTTCATGGCTCTACAAGTGTCAAGTTGGCCATATATTTATCAAATCTTATAAATAATATATATTTTATAATTTTATTTACAACAATCTAAATAAGATAATCTTAAAAATAAAATAATAAAGATCTATCTATATAATCAACGTTTTTAACTTCTACGTAGTTTGAACAATTAAGTTATTATGATTATAACTTAACATAACTTAACTTATTTTTCTCTCTTTTATAATATTAATAATTATAAGGTTAATATATAAAATTAACACATATAATAAATACATAAATAAATAAATAAATAAAAACAACGTATCTTTTGTTAATAAAATATAACATACTTTTTTTGAAAAAATTATTACCACAATTATTTTTTAAAGGTTTATTGTATTTCTAATTATGCTTTTAGTCGTTACAAATAGATTTATTTACTTATTTCTCTCGTCTCTAATTTTTTAATTTAATAAATTAATTAATTGTTAACACTTTTAGAAAAGAAAAAAAAAAGCAATTAAAGCACAAAAAACAATAAGAAGAATAGAAAGAGGAAAAAATGTATTCAACCATTGTGAGAGAGCTTAAGACTTTTAAAGAGACTTATTATTATTTTTTTACAAAAGTCTATCATTTAAATGATTAGTCATAAAGACCTTTGTAAATAAGGTAACAAGTTTAATATGTAAATGAATTTAAGTTATATTTTGATATATTATTTTATTATAAAAAATTATATTTAATTAAATATTAAATAATTAAAAAAATCGATTTGAAAAAATCAATTTGACTAAGTTTAATGGCATAGGTAATAGGCTCCGAAGGTTGGTTCCACCAACTTTCAATTTAAGTAATATTTGAAGAATTATTTTTAAAAAAAATATATATTTATTTGTTTAAATTTGCAAAGTACAATGAGAACAATGCAAATTCAATATCATTAAAATTGGAATCGACGAATACGTAGATAAACTCAAAGAATCAAATAACAAAATACCTACAAATATGATACAATTAGATTGTTCATAAAATTAACGTTTCTGAGTATTTTGTATTAGCAGTTAAGTCATTCACCAATGTGAGTTAAAGTATTTTGGTAATTAAACCAATGAACATCACAACAAGAAGAGAAACCAAATAGCATCACATCAAAACGACAAATGAAAAAAAACGTCACATATAAACAACAAAATCAAAAAATACGCACAAAAGATAAGAATTACGTTAAGTTCACTTATTTCATAAAAACATAGACATAATTAACTCACATCCTAATCTATTTATCTATAACCAAATACACCTCAAATGTAAGAGGATTTTAGGTTTCGGAACTTAATTTATATTTTATTAAATCATTTTAAATTTTAATGTTAAATTTATTTTTTATTTTTTGACTCAAGTTAAATATGTTTTTGACTCTTATAAAATTTAAATAATTCAACTTTAGACCATATAAAATAAAATTATAATTATAGTCCATATGTCCAACAAACACTTTTAGTTGTTTCTAAAATATAACATGTTTAATTATTCTTCAATTAAAAAAAATGTCCACATATTTAGAATATTACAAATTAATTACTCCACATTTTTTTAGATTAATTAAATATGATTTTTTTTAAATAGAAAAAAACTAAAGTTAAAAGTGACAAACATATAAATTTTAAAAATTCAATTTTAAATTCATCAATTATAAAAAATATAGACATTAACAATATATGTAACCCTAAATTTTAAAATTTTAAGGCAATTTAGCTAATTTTCTCTGTTTTAATATTGTATAACACAAGATAATTGATTAATGTTCGTTATCAAATTGATTAGTTTGTGCCTAGAAAAAGACATTTTACCTAGATTTGATCTTAAATGCGATTCAATCTTTCATAACTCATTCCATTTCTCATTCATTTGAATATAAAAAGTGGACATGCGCTGGTTCAGCCCTCTCTTGATTAGCATATTCGGTTTATTCCCTAATCACACCTCTTTTGAATCATTCTCCTATTAACAGCAACATTAAGTTTTACTCTTATCTTCCAAATCACTATAACTCTATTGTTCACATTGATTATTTGTAAGTTATCACATTAAACGGTTTATATTCAATTTTACAAATTATATTAAATAGTTTTTAAATTAATATAATTATCTAATATTTTGTTGATATGATAATTTATTATTAAATGATTAGGTATCTAATTTATTCCATGACTTTATTAAGTTTATCAATCTACTCCATCCGTAAAAAAATTTAAAATGTTTTATTTTTTTCAACTTTGATAAAGTTAATCTATCCATCATAATTTTGTATTAATGGTGTTAGGTAACACATTGAGTTCCACCTAAACAAACTTATGATGTTTATTTATTTATTTTCGAACATTGTCACATGTTCATCTCGTATCAAACTGTCTTTACTATTCTTTGAAACTCATTTACCATTGTCTTCCCCAAACCACAACATTTTTGTTCAATTTATGCGTTCGTCTTCTTCGTTCGATAATTACAAAGTCTTCTTCCCCAATTTTATTTCCTTCCTCCATTGATGTGTTCTTCTACTTTTGTTCTTTTTTTAAAATAAAAAAAAAATCATATTTGCAAAAACGATATGAATAGGATGGTTGGTAGCTCTCAATTTACTTCATCTATTAAAGGGAAAAAATGTATTGGTAATTTAGGGCTAGATGAATCATGTTTTGAAGAAAACTGCTCAATTTCTTTTTATTTACATGGCAACAAAAATGTGATAAGAATTTCAAAGACATATGCAAACTCGGACCAACCTTTTTTTGGTTTTCCGATTTGAAACGTAATGTTGAAATGGGTAATTTTTTTATTTTTTTTTTATTTTGTTATGTTTATGGGATTTTACTAAGAAAAAAATTTAAATTATTTTGTTTTGATTCATCAATTGTTATAATTTACATCATCTATTATAGTTTATTTCCATTGATGAATTGAGTTATTATGTTTCAGAAAGAGGATTGTTGTTTCTGTCTTCTATTGTGTGATGAAACTTATGACATATTTGTTTCTAAAGGTGTTGGTATTGCTGAAAATAAAAATGAAATATTGAAAAGTGAATGTGAACTTATAGCAAAGATTGATCAATTGATATGGAACAACGCAATCAAAAGTTATGGAAGAACACAATAAGCTTATGTTGAAACTTATGGACAATGTTGATGTTGTAATTGAAGAACAAATTCAACTGAGATAAGTTTTGGAAAATATTATAAACAAGATTGATGCAACAATATTAGAACAAAAACAACAAAAATATTATCTTGTTGTCACATGGGTTTTTATGATGTTGTTAATTGCATTTATCGATTAGTATACTCACTACATAGTTTGTGAATGTAACGGTTATTAGGGTAGTTATTGATGGTTTTGAATGTAAATTAGTTGTTTAATTATGTGTCTGCTTGGTAACATTGATAGCTTATAATTTATTGAACTAATTTAAAAGTTTGTTTGATTAAATTACATGTGTTTAGTTAATAAATTTTTGAATTTGTTTGTTTGTGTTAAAAATTTGTTTAATTAATTTGTTTGTTTAATTTATTGAATCAATTATAAAGCATAATGTCAATGATACAAAACTCATGTATGCATATGTAAAACTCATGTTAGAAGTGAATCTCCTCTACGAAGGCAAAACTGACATATACTCACTCAAACTAATTTTGAAACATTAATTGAGTTAAAAAAAATTACTTTTAAATTACGTATTTGTTTAATAATACCAATGAGTTAGTTATATAATTATTGAATTAGTTTAAAAGTTTGTTTGATTATATTTGTGATTAGTTAATAAACTTTTTATATGAGTTGATAGCTTTTTTGATATGCTATTTTAATTATTTCACCCACCATTCACTCACATTATTTGCTTAGTTATTCGCTTTATTTATAACAGTTTTGCAAAATTTACATTTTTATTTTAGATGACCAACAAAGTAACAGAAAAATACATTTTGATTAATGTTACTCTTTATTTTTTCAATAAGATTTTTGGTCCGGCCACATCTTCCAATTGTTTGTAACAGAAAATTTGATTGAGAGTTTAAAATTGTACATTTTTTTAATTATATTTTGAATTGTATTTAGCACATGTTTATTTTTATTTTTTTAAAATGCTTTTCATACATTCAAAATAATAAAGCAAAGATAGAGCAAAAACATTGTAGTTTGAGTATATGGTGAATGAATTTGAGAGACTACAAAAAGTCAGTCTAGTACGCGATTGTTTTCGACTTGTAACTAAGGTAAAATACATCAGTTCAATTCATAACAAAAACACATAGTAATATTCAAAAATAAAAAATAACAAAAACTTCTATGAGATTTTCTTAACATGTCACCTCATCTGTTTGTAACAATTAAATTTTTTGACGTGAATTAACTTGACTAACGTTCAAAAATAATAATTTTAAAATTTTAATGAAATGATGGACTAAATTGATACAAATTATTAAATTCAAAAAACAAATTAGGTATTTATTCATTTATTAGCAGGAGGAAAGTGTAACACAATTTTACGCGCTTCTCTTTTATATAAAAAAACTTTCCAATGAAATTTATAAACAGCTATTTTGCTTGACTAACTAACACAGTAAGTATCAACACTCGTGAATCTTAATTAAAAGTGAAACAAGTATTCTATCAAATGAATACCATCTTGAGACTCGCACTTACCGCAAAACAGATGGGGTGTGGGCCACACGGAAGAAGACGTGAGCCACAAATCTGTGGGGTCTTCTAATTCAACCCACGGTATTATATACCTCCCCATGGAAAACCTCTAACATTAATATACTGTGTTGTTGGGAAGTTACTATTATAAGAACATCATGAATTTCATTATTTATTTTAATAAAAATTAACAATTAATATTGATGATTATTTAAATAAATCAATAATATATTTTAGTGAATAATATAAAATTAATTTAATGACTAAAATAATAGAGATAAAAAATAAAATGATAAGATAGTCTCGTGTTCCAATTTATAATAACAAATTAATAATTATTATACTATCTTTAGTTATTTAGAAAAAATAACATATTTTAGTGTGTACAATGTTAGATATAAATATCCCGTCTTAATTCCACGGCCCAACTAAAATTGTATAACTATACTAAAATTGAATTTACTTATAAAAACAAATTAGATACAGTCATAAATTATTTTTAGCTAAGTCGGTGAAGATATTTCACCATTTGGCTTTTCTTTTTTAGTGGGTCATTTTGAAAAAAAGAAAAGAAAATCAAAGCCTAAATAGTAAGGACGTGGAGAAGAAGAAAGGTTTATCCAAAAAAAAAAAAACTTTAATATTCGGTTGTGGAAGGTGACATTACCATATTTTATTTTTGAAAAGCCTGTGGGAATGAGGGGTGGTGATATTTTCCTTTATCTAGATTTAGACAGGATTCAACTAAAAGTCCCAAAGAAAAGAAAGAAAGAAAAAAAATATGGAAAGCGTGATTCGTGCCATTGGTAGGGTAGGTAAATAAATAAAAATAGAATTAGGAACAAGTAACAAGTCACAAGACACACAACAATTCTTCTCCTTCTCTTGCCTAACCCTCCTAGTTGTGGCGTGCGTGTGAGACTGAGACTGAGACTGAGAGGTAGTAGTTGGAAAAAGTAAGGTGTTTTCAAAACACAAAAGTAAAGCAAATCAGGTATGTAAATTGTCTATGTCATTTCATTTGTAACAACATTCCTATGTCTCTCTCGCTCACATCCACATGGAATCGTATCTTATTTATTATTATTATTCTTGTTTTCTGTGTAGCAATAGCAATAGCAATAGAAATTTGAATTTTGAATGGCGAACATAAACATTGAAGGGATCTTGAAGCAGCTGCCTAACGATGGCCGTATTCCAAAGACCAAAATCGTGTGTACTTTGGGTCCAGCTTCTCGATCTGTTGAAATGATTGAAAAGCTTCTTAAAGCTGGGATGAATGTTGCTCGTTTCAATTTTTCTCACGGTACTCATGATTATCATCAGGAAACCCTCAACAATCTCAAGTCTGCTATGCAATCTACTGGTATTCTCTGTGCCGTCATGCTCGACACTAAGGTTATCATTTCTCCTTTCTTATATCTATTACTGCTTTTTCCACCCACACCTTCAAACTTCTTTTTCCCTTACTTTTTTTTTTTTTTTTTTTTTTTTTTTTTTTTGCATTTTCCAACCATTTTTTCTATTCTTTATTTTCCACTATGTTCAATTAAATTATCACTCCTCTTACATCACAATCACTATGCACATCATTTTAGTTTCTAGTTTGATTATCAAATATTGAGGTTTTTGCTTAGTAGGTTTTGTTTTTTGCTACTCTCACTGTGCCATGATTATACTCCTCTTGTATGTAGTCATAAGTTTGATATTATTAACGTTTTCATGTAGATATGCTCTTTACTGTGTTGGTTTTTTTTTTGCAGGGACCTGAGATTAGAACTGGCTTTCTGAAAGATGGAAAACCTATTCAACTCAAAGAAGGACAAGAAATCACCATAACTACTGATTATGATATTAAAGGGGATCCGGAGATGATATCAATGAGTTACAAGAAACTGCCTTTCCACTTGAAGCCTGGAAATACCATACTATGCTCTGATGGAACAATCACCCTCACTGTATTGTCCTGTGATCCAGATGCCGGTACTGTTAGGTGTCGCTGTGAAAACACTTCAATGTTGGGTGAGAGGAAAAATGTAAATCTTCCTGGTGTTGTTGTGGAACTTCCCACTCTTACTGACAAGGATAAGGAAGATATTCTTCAATGGGGTGTCCCTAACAATATTGATATGATTGCTCTTTCATTTGTTCGTAAGGGCTCAGATCTTGTTAATGTCCGCAAGGTTCTGGGGCCACATGCAAAGCATATTCAGTTGATGTCAAAGGTATTGCATTCTTCTCCAACACTTGGTGTATTATGTTTGGTTTAGCTTTTGTCAAACTTAAATCACTTCCCAATACAATTTTGGCCATGATTTATAGAAAGCTACAAATTGTAGGTTTCACTTCAATGTGAGTTTGGCCTCTAGCCTACCGTGAAACCAAACAACCTATTCTTAATAATATAATTTGGAAGTTCAATCTTGATTTAATTTTTTTGTTAATGATTTTGTTTAATTAAATTTCAAGGTCGAGAATCAAGAGGGAGTCATGAACTTTGATGAGATCCTGCGTGAGACTGATGCATTCATGGTGGCACGTGGTGATCTTGGAATGGAGATCCCCGTTGAGAAGATTTTTCTTGCACAGAAAATGATGATATATAAGTGTAATCTTGTTGGCAAGCCTGTGGTGACTGCTACCCAGATGCTTGAATCCATGATCAAGTCTCCGCGGCCAACCCGAGCTGAAGCAACTGATGTAGCTAACGCAGTTCTCGATGGAACAGATTGTGTCATGCTTAGTGGTGAAAGTGCTGCCGGAGCTTATCCTGAGCTTGCTGTGAAAATCATGGCTCGCATTTGTATTGAAGCAGAGTCATCCCTGGACTATGGTGCTATCTTCAAAGAGATGATAAGGTCTACTCCATTGCCTATGAGTCCATTGGAAAGCCTTGCATCCTCTGCTGTACGCACAGCCAACAAGGCGAGAGCAAAACTCATCGTCGTGCTGACTCGCGGTGGTAGTACAGCCAAATTAGTTGCTAAGTATAGGCCAGCAGTTCCAATCTTGTCTGTGGTTGTTCCAGTTTTGACCACAGACTCATTTGATTGGACCTGCAGTGATGAGACGCCAGCAAGGCACAGCTTAATATACAGAGGTTTGATTCCAATATTGGCTGAAGGATCTGCCAAAGCTACTGATGCAGAATCTACTGATGCAATTCTGGAAGCTGCTCTGAAGTCAGCAACACAAAAGGGGCTTTGTAAACCTGGTGATGCGGTTGTTGCTCTGCATCGTATTGGAGCTGCCTCTGTTATAAAGATCTGCGTAGTGAAGTGATGCAGAATATGTTGTTTGCCGGCCTTGGTGGCACCCACCCACTGATTCAGGCAGGGTTATGTTATGTTTTTTGCTTTTCTACTAATAACAAAATTAAACTAAACTCTGTTGTTGGACTATCCTCCACTATATAATGGAGGATTTAGATATTAGCTGGTTTTGTTTTTTTTTTTTTGTTGTAGTTGATGAACTGAGTTTTGGTGTTTTCTGTTAATATTGCAGAGTGCTTCTAAATGAGATTCTCTTGAAAATAATCCACATTTCTTTTCGCTAAATATGATAGTTTGGTGGATAATAGTCTTCCATGATGATATTCGACAAATCTAAATTCACTAAATGGTTTTTTAGTTTTTTATTTTAATTTTAAAGATATGAAAAACGAGTCAATGAGTTTTAACCTTCATCGATTTGTTACTATCACTTTGAAGGAATTAAAAGTGTTTTAGGATTTTTTTTGGTTAGAAGAAGGATGTCAAAGGAGGTTCTTTTAGTTATAGACAATAGATAAAAGTGTTGAATAGCTATTTTGCTAAGAGTGGTGTCTCAAAGTCTTTAGTTATTTATTGTATAGCGTACATTGTTTTAATAAGACGTTTCATTTTAAATAAAATACAAAATTAAACAACTACTTTAATCCCCGGGTTATTATCACTTGGATGTTTGTTTAAGTCAAACATTTAAATTAATTTTTGAATTATTAAAATATCAGTTAATTTAGTTTTTAATATTACAAAAGTCAAAGACAGTACATTACATCTTATTTAAATAAAATGTATTTTTTTTAATTATTTTATTAATTCAAAAACTCTTATTTAATAAGATGTATTTTTCAAAAACTATTTTATTAATTCAAAAATTAATACGAATTTTTAATTAATACTAAAGTAAAAAAAGATAAAATTCACATTTGTAAAAAAAAGAACTAGGTAAGACCAAATAATTATTACGAAAGAAAAGTACATTCTTAATTTTATTGATAAAAATATAATTTTTTTTGTCAAACAAATATGAAAATAGATAATTTTAAATTTGTATGTATCAATTTTTAGTTACAGACAATTTCAAAATTTGAATTTCCATAATTCATAAAAAACAATTATCTCCCCATTAGCATGTTGTTTTGTTTAATTATATTAAGAAAAGAAAAGAATTATCGAGAGGAAAGATGAGGATTGAGGAAGGAAATAGTAATAGAAAAAGAAAATTGAAAAAAGATTGATTAGAGGAGAGATGAGCATGGCGTGTGGCTGTTGGCACTACTACAACCGTCCGCCGCAGTTACTGTTTAAATCCTCCTTGCGTCCTTCGTCGTCGTCGTCGTCTTCTTCTTCAACTGTGTTTTGTCTCTCCTCAAAATCCAAAGATGATGATGAAATTGATAAATCCGAAGCTCCGATTAAAGGTTCTGGAACCACCGCCAGAGGTCGCAGATTGCTCAGAATTCGGCAAGACAAACTCCAAAGGGAATACGACCGGCTTCACAATTACCCTGCTTGGGCTAAGTAAGTAGTATTACTAGTATAGTAGACAGTAGTAGTCTCTCTCTTGTTTCATTTGCATTTGCATTTGCATTTGCATTTATGAATGTTGTTTGAATGTTTAGAGTCCTTGAAGATGCTTGCAAAAACGATACTGAACTACGGGCTGTCCTTGGAGATAGTATCGGCAACCCTGAACTCATGAGGAACCGCGTGGAAGATAGAATTCGAAAGAAGGGTAAAGACTTTCGTAGGTCCAAAACTGGATCTGTTGTTGCTTCCAAAGTCACCTTTAGAGAGTATGTTATGGCATTCTTTCATTCATTCATTCATTCTAAACACTCACTACTATCTCATTCATCTTTTTATTATCAAATACTTATATGCCTCTTTTTCCTGCAGCTTCAATCCACTTGATTCCTACATCTGGTTTGAACTCTATGGATCACCATCTGATCGTGATGTTAATCTAATTGGCAGTGTAACTCTCTCTTTCTTTAATACTATATACTTACATTCCTTCATCCAATCTTGCTCTTTTATTCATCTCAATTATGCAGGTCATTCAAGCATGGTATGTCATGGGTCGCCTTGGTGCCTACAATTCTTCAAATTTGCAGGTTACCACATTTTCACTATGCTTTTCTTCTATGACTCGCACAATTATCATTCATTTCTACTTTCTTACTTGTACTTCTTCTCTTTTAACAAACAACCGATTCATGTATCTTCAATTTATTGCAGATGTCAAATTCCTCAATGGACCATGATCCTCTCTATGATGCAGATAAGGGTTCCAAAGTGATGCCCTCATCTTTCCATGATATTAGTGACATTGAGTTCCAAGATAATTGGGGACGTGTTTGGTATATTATCTACAACTCTGTTCTTTTTTTTTTTTTTTTTTTTGAAACAAAGTCGTTTTATGATCTCACAATGAACAGAGGTTGAAAAAATTGAATGACACGGATTAAATTATAAACTGTACATTAACATTAACCACAATAAAACTCCTTTTCACTCTAGGAGGAACAGGCAACATGGATCCAACAATATCATAAATCATGTCTTTTGACAAACTATTTAAACCCCATAACCTTCTGAATAGTTCAGCCTCTATGCAGTCTCCTTCTTCCTCTTACTATTGGACTATTCTCCATTTGATCCACTCTTCTTACTAAGACTTTTACACCTAAGGCAAGATTTTACCATCTTTTTTAAATAGATGTTACCCCAAGCTTCTCTTTAAAGCATCCACTCCTAATCCTTTACTTCCCCATTTATTTCTTTATTCATTTTTTGGTTAAAAAGCATGTATTGTGGCATTGTATCTTCGACATGTTTAATAAGCACATGAAAGACCAATTGAAAAAGAAATGGGTTCAAAATTGATGCTTAATGCAATTCTATAGATATAAGAAAGTCTTTTGTGACCTCTTCCTGTGTTCACACTAGTCGTGACTCGTGACCTCATCTAGGAAAGAGGATAGTATTATTGTTAGAGGAGAGAGACTGAGAAAAGTTATAGGTCAAATCCTTAATGTGATTGACGAGAAGACACTGTCATTATGGGTTATTTGATCCATATAATCGACTCCATCTAGTGGAAAAAGGCTTTGGTTTATTGTCGTTCCCAGCTAAATAGGTATTCAAAAATAGGGAAGTTTTCTTTATTCTTATACAACTTCTAGTATGTAAAAAGTCGTAGAATTATAATTGAAAATGTAGACTTAATGCCATAAAGTTAAATACATGACAGCAGTAGAATATGAAAGCGCAGCAGGGTATAATTTTTAAAACAAAATTCTTCTTCCCTAATTTGATATTGTTAAATATTATAGATTAGAATGTAAATAATATATATATGGGCTGTAAATAAGTATTCTGGCCCGTTAGCATTACTGTAAATTAGGGTTATTTAACACCCTGTGTCTATATAAAGAGATTCCGCTGTGTAGTTGAAACACACGGGTTATTCTATATGTCTCTCAATACTCTTTATATTCAACATGGTATCTAGAGCCAACTGAGAGACAAACCCTAATCCTAATTGTCAACTACCCGGTCGACCCACTGTCTCCGGCGAATATTTTTTTTTTTTCTTTCGGCAAACCGTGTTCTCAACTCCGGTTTCCCCCCTCTGCCGTTGAAACGCTGATTCCTCAACTTTTGTTCAGCCGTTCACGCTTTACCGCCGCTGCCGTTGCTGCCGTCACTGTTTCTGACGAGTTTTTTCGACGAACGACCACTCCATCAGCGCCGAACACCCCAGATCGGCCAAACCCTTCCGCCGCGCCTTCATACTCGCCCTCACGCGCCCTCACGCGCCCCACGCGCCGCCTGCACGTCCCGCGCGTGGATCTCACGCGCCGCCTACTGCCACCGCGCGTGACGGCGCGTCCGGCAGCCGTTCACGGTGGTTCTTCTTCCACGGCACTCGCCTCGGCCTCCTGCTTCCATATCTGCCCTCAGTTTTCAGTTTCGAGTTACGGATATACGACTTCCAGTTCAAACAGCCCCTGTTTTCCCGGTTCCGACGAGTTTTTCTGACAACCTTTGTTGACCATGACATCTCAGTCTGAAACCAGGAGTATCTTCACCAACTACATCAGTTCTCCTCTCTCAGTTGAAAAACTGAATGGATCAAATTATGATAGTTGGGCTGCCGACATCAAACTTTGGCTACGTGGTCAAGGTTACGAGGATCACCTCACCCAAAATCCTGAAAAGGTGAGTGTGACTGAATCATCTAAATGGCGCCAGATTGATGCTCAGTTGTGTAGTGTCATTAAGTCTACACTTCATCCAGATGTTAAACCGATTTTCCGTCCGCATATCACGTGTGAATCAGTTTGGAGTCAAGCAAAGGTACTCTATACTAACGACACACAACGTCTTTATGGAGTCTGTCACCGCTTGTTGAACATCATTACTCCGAAGTCACTCGATGGCTCTATTTCTGCATATCTTGGCACTGTCCATAGTGCACTTCATGACTTTAATGAGCTACTCCCTCCTGCTGCAAGTAATCCAGTTGAACATAAGAAGGAGTTGGATCAACGCAGTACCTTCTTCATGCTTCTTGCACTCTATGGCCTACCCCAGGAGTACTCTGCAACTCGTGATCAAATATTGGGGTCTGTTACTGTTCCAGATATGTCTACCACTTCATCGATCCTCCTTCGAGTACCAGCAAAACATACAGTTGAGCAGTCTATTACTTCAGTTCCGGGTGACACTGCTGCCCTTGCTTCTCAGGGACATAATCAGCAACGTTCTCGTGGAGGACCATCCAGCTCTAAGCCTCGTCCCAAATGTGAGCATTGTCATCGGCTTGGACACACTATTGATCGCTGTTGGAAGTTGCATGGCAAGCCTTCGCCTTCGATAAATGCAACTCAGCTTGATCCTCCTGCCACTATTCAGACTACACCATCTCCACAAGGCTCCTCGGCAAACTATGAAGATTTTCTCCGATGGGTTCAGAGTCATCCAAACTCTAGTTCTCCTACTTCGGTTGCACACACTGGTAACTCATCTGTTTACCTCTCTCATTCATCTTCTCTCGGTCCTTGGGTTCTTGATTCTGGTGCGTCTGATCATGTTACTGGTAATAAAGATCTCTTTTCGTCACTTTCTACATCTGGTTTTTTACCTACTATAACTTCTGCCAATGGTACTCAAACTCGGTCTCAAGGAGTTGGTACTGTCCACATTCTCCCTTCTATCTCAGTTGCATCTGTCCTCTATGTACCTGGATGCCCCTTTAATTTACTTTCAGTTAGTCGATTGACTCGATCTCATAACTGTATTATTACTTTCACTAATGATAATGTTACCTTGCAGGACCGGAATTCGGGAAGGACGATTGGCGTCGGATGTGAGTCACAAGGCCTCTATTACCTTTCTACAACATCCAAGACGTGCTCTGCCACAGAATCCCCGCATACTATCCATGCTCAGCTAGGACACCCAAGTCTTATCAAACTACAAAAACTGGTGCCTAGTTTGTCTAAGTTATCTACTTTACATTGTGAGTCGTGTCAGTTAGGGAAACACACCCGTAGTAATTTTCCCGATCGAGTCAATAAAAGAGTCTCCTCTCCCTTTGCTTTAGTTCACTCTGATGTTTGGGGTCCCTCTCGTACTGTGTCTACTTTAGAGTCTAAGTATTTTGTTACTTTTATTGATGATTATTCTCGTTGTACTTGGTTATTTTTAATGAAAAATAGAACTGAATTGTTTTCCATATTTGAGCAATTTTATAAAGAAATTAAAACCCAATTTGGAGTTTCCATTCGTACTTTAAGAAGTGATAATGCACGAGAATATTTGTCTCATCAATTTCAAAATTTTATGGCTGCCAACGGTATTTTACACCAAACGTCATGTCCTCATACACCTCAGCAAAATGGGGTAGCCGAACGCAAAAATCGGCATCTCATTGAAACCACACGAACCTTACTTCTCCATGGCAATGTTCCATTCCGATTTTGGGGGGATGCAGTCTTAACGGCATGCTACCTTATTAACCGTATGCCATCTTCTGTCCTTGATGGCAATATCCCCCATTCGGTCCTTTTTCCCCATACTCCTCTTCACCCATTACCACCTCGTGTCTTTGGGTCCACGTGTTTTGTTCACAATTTATCCCCCGGTTTGGACAAATTGTCAGCTCGGTCGCTTAAGTGTGTCTTTCTTGGTTATCATCGGTCCCAAAAAGGCTACCGTTGTTATTCTCCCACACTACACCGCTATGTTACATCAGCTGATGTTACCTTTTTCGAGTCTGTACAATATTTTAAACCTACCCATATAGCTACTGAGCCCTATCAGGACATTACTCCTGAACCTCCTCAAGTAGTTACTGGGCCCTATCAGGACATTAATCTTGAACCTTCTCAAGTAGTTATCCCTCTCCCACCCACTCAGATTCCTATAGAACCTGCCGAGTCTACCCTCCAACCTCCACGACCACTACAAACATATCAGCGTCGTCGTTTATCCTCGGTTGTGCCTGTTCCTGCTCCCATTACAGACTCTCCTCCGACGCCACCTCCGGATCCGGCCCTGCCACCTGAGCCTGACCTTCCCATTGCTCTTCGTAAGGATACTCGCACCACCCGTAATCCATCTCCTCATTATATTGATTTGTGTTATCATCGTCTTTCACCATTACATTACACTTGCTTGTCCTCTTTGTCTTCTGTTTCTATTCCTAAAACTACAGGTGAAGCATTATCCCACCCTGAGTGGAGGCAAGCAATGCTTGATGAGATGTGTGCTCTACAAAGCAGTGGCACTTGGGAATTGGTACCCCTACCTCATGGGAAGTCGGTAGTTGGGTGTCGTTGGATTTATACAGTGAAGGTTGGTCCTGATGGTAAGATTGATCGATTTAAGGCTCGTTTGGTAGCCAAGGGATATACTCAGATTTTTGGGTTGGATTACAGTGATACATTCTCACCGGTTGCCAAAATGGCATCTGTCAGACTATTTTTCTCCATTGCAGCAATTAGACACTGGCCCCTACATCAGCTTGACATTAAAAATGCCTTCTTGCACGGTGATCTTGCAGAGGAGGTGTATATGGAGCAACCACCTGGATTTGTTGCTCAGGGGGAGTCTTCCAACATGGTTTGTCGGCTACACAGGTCCCTTTATGGTCTTAAACAGTCTCCTAGAGCTTGGTTTGGCAGATTCAGCTCGGTGGTACAAGAATTTGGTATGATCCGCAGTGAAGCCGATCACTCTGTATTTTATAATCACTCAGCTCAAGGGTGCATCTATCTTATTGTTTATGTAGACGACATTGTTATAACTGGTAGTGATCAGCAAGGAATACTCCAGTTAAAACAACATCTCTCAAATAAATTTCAGACTAAAGACCTTGGTAAACTTCGTTATTTTCTGGGTATTGAAGTCGCTCAATCCAAGGATGGCCTTGTAATTTCACAAAGAAAATATGCTATGGATATTCTTGAAGAAACTGGCCTACTAAATGCCAAGTCAGTTGATACTCCTATGGATCCAAATGTCAAACTCCTACCCAATCAGGGGGAGCCTCTATCAGATTCAGGAAGATATAGGAGATTGGTTGGAAAATTAAACTATCTCACAGTCACTCGTCCTGACATTTCCTTTGCTGTCAGTGTGGTAAGTCAATTCTTAAATTCTCCTTGCCAAGAACATATGGATGCTGTTATCCGGATTCTTAAATACATCAAAAATGCACCTGGAAAAGGTCTCATTTATGAAGATAGAGGACATACTCAGATAATTGGTTACTCAGATGCTGATTGGGCAGGCTCACCCATAGATAGACGATCAACTTCCGGGTATTGTGTACTCATAGGAGGAAATTTAATATCCTGGAAGAGTAAGAAACAAAATGTTGTTGCAAGATCCAGCGCTGAGGCAGAATACAGGGCCATGGCACTAGTAACATGTGAACTCATATGGTTGAAACAGTTACTGAAAGAACTTCAATTTGAAGAGACCAGCACAATGACACTAATATGTGATAATCAAGCTGCATTGCACATTGCCTCGAATCCTGTTTTTCATGAAAGGACCAAGCATATTGAGATTGACTGCCATTTTGTTAGAGAAAAGATTGAATCAGGTGACATCATCACCAGCTTTGTCAAATCCAATGATCAGTTAGCAGATGTGTTTACAAAGTCATTGCGAGGTCCTAGAATTAGTTATATATGTAACAAGCTAGGTGCATTTGATTTATATGCTCCAGCTTGAGGGGGAGTGTTAAATATTATAGATTAGAATGTAAATAATATATATATGGGCTGTAAATAAGTATTCTGGCCCGTTAGCATTACTGTAAATTAGGGTTATTTAACACCCTGTGTCTATATAAAGAGATTCCGCTGTGTAGTTGAAACACACGGGTTATTCTATATGTCTCTCAATACTCTTTATATTCAACAGATATGTTAGAGAGCATTCACTGTAAAGTTTACAAGCTTCCATGAAAAAAAAATGTTTCATATAAATAGTATATAAATGTGAAATATGTGTTTTGATCAAAATTCCTGTTGGTTTGGTTCAATATATTTAAGCTCTAGACATATCTTACTTTCAGGGTGGACCTCGGTACGGCTGATTATTTTGCCATTGATGTGCTTCTCAACTGCCTAACTGTTTTAAGTTCGGAGTAAGTTCAAATTACCAAACTACAACTACTAATGATATAGAGAATATCTGTAACTATATTTCCAGGAATACTTTTATTTTGTTTTGCAAAAGCATTTATGACTGACCTCTCTCTGAATAACAGATATCTTGGAATCCAACAAATTGTTTTCGGCGGCCGGTGCATGGGTGATTGGGAAGAGGGGATGACAAACCCTGAGTATGGTTACAAGTACTTCAAGATATAAACAGGGACTCAATTTTGGTTCAAAAAATGACAGCAGGAGGTTAAGTAACAATATGCATTGTTGAGACAACTTGTCCTTGGGGTGGGTGTGATGATTATTTTAAACTCCCCAGTTGTTCTTGGTTGCCACTTGCCCGAAAGAACTTCTTGTGCTATATGGAGTTAGAAGTCTTGAGAATCAACTGTTGTGTTGTGGCTGACATTGGAACTAATAGTGTAGAGAATTAGGAGCAGCTTGTGAAACTATTTTCTTTTCAAAACTGATTATATATGGCTAATGACAGATCAAAGTAACAACAATTACCTGCCAACAATTAACAGACAAAATGATGTATCAAAACATAAGTAGATTTATCGCTAAATTAGACTGTTACTTTGGTGATGTGACATGTAAAAAAAAAAGCATATTTAGTAATTTGCAATGTTTGCATTTCTAGGCTAAATAAGTTATCCTGCCGGTTCGCCATATAAAGTACACCGTACTAAATTAAATTGTGTATCTCTCAAAGATTAGTCCTTTCAAACTGTTTTAGATTTAGTGTTTTGTTGAGTGTTTTGGGTCTGTCTTATGTTTTTAAATCATGCGTCAAATTGTCGTTTTTGCAATCTTTTAGACAGTGTTTTCGTTTCAATTTAGTTCCTATTGCAGATAAGGAAGCTTCTTTGTTGTTTTCAAAAATATTTTTACAGTATGAGAATACAGCAACAAACCACCTTTGCTGGCTTTTGCATTTTGACGTTAAAAAGACGTAAAACTTTATTTTTGTCAAACCAACTAAATTTCATCCATATTTTGCTTTCCCTTTGCGGACCTCGTCAATTGTCCAACTCCCATATGATTGTCATTTGTGTGCTTACTATTCTTTCGAAGGAAATGATACATATAGGGGCGAACAAGGTTAAGTTTAAATTGACTGTGGACCATGTTGCAAATACCATTGTTGTACTCGTTGCAATTGCAAACAAAGGCAGAAAATGCAATGTACAAGGATACAGCTGCATAGGTAACCTGAAACATTAAAATTCTCACCTATAAAATCCATGACAAAAATCTTACTTAGACTCTTAAATTGCAAGTACAAAAAATATAATGTCAACCGAACCGTACACCAACTCATTTATGTGACTTTTAGTTTAGTTATTCATGTTTGTTCTCCTTAAACGTTTCAATTATAAAATTTTCTTTTTTAAAATTGGGAATAAGTGAATTTTGTCGGATCAAGTATAGAACAACAGAACCCCTTTAGTTATAATAAAACTAATGGTCATGCTAACAAATGACATAAGAGCACTTGTTAAGCAATCCAAAAATGAAAGAAAGAAACAAAATTATGTTAAAAAAAACCACTTTTTAAGATATCAAGGCATTGAGTTCACAACGTCCAAAGATACATCCTCTTTTGATCTCTTAACAAGTGTCCCAAAAGCACTTGTCCTAAAATAAAACAAGGCCACCACATCGGTTCACCCATGATGATGATACAGGATAAGTTGACACTTCACTTCCTACGTTATATAATACACCATAATGCTACCAATGGCATTGCAAGAAAATCATACAAGGTTTTTCATCTAAGAATATGAAAGGGGTCGCACCAGTAGTGTCATACTATGTATGATGGCACCTAACCTAAGGCACTAATAACAAAAAATAATAAACTTTCAAATAAGATTAGATCGTATCAGAAGTAGTACTGCGCAATATTACGTTAGTTGTCGAACAGAATGAGATCTCTCCAGATTAAGCTTATAGACAGCACTGTGCAACCATCGGTAGAGGCCCGGCACATCTCATCAGCTTTGGACTCGTTACGTGTATATGTCGTCGAAGAATCAGCAGCATCAGACTATCAGTGCCGCCACTTATCATGACTCATAAGTGTTAACAGCAACAAATAAATGTACATGCATGACAGGGCTTCACTCGATGCCAAAAGACAACGCATCAAACTATTCAGTCAGAGTCATGAAACATCCTGAAGTGCCAGATTCAACTCATGTGCAAATTTTGCAATTGATCCTCCTCTTCTACAGATGAAGGGACAACAAATAATGTGGAAATTAACATGAGCAATTCTAATTCTAAATCATCCCAATACATTAGGCTTAATAAATCTGCTGATTATTTATAGTACAAAAGTATTGATATTTTTTTAGCTTTCAAAACATTAATTAAGAGGAATTAAAGCAAATCATTAAAAAGTATTTAGCATTACTCATTTAGCACAGTCCAAATCTACTAAAAGTCTACAAAAGGAAAATACTTCAAAAAAACCAGGTAAATGGATAAACTTAAACAGGTACCTCATTAGAGAAGGTAGAAAACGTTTGACTTTTTCAAGCTCGACAAAGCAGAGGTTGCAACGCTCTAGTCTGGACATCATTAACAATAAAAAAATAAATAGTGTAATAGAATACATAAGAAGTAAAATAAAATAAGTCATGAAGATCAGTTCACACCTATTCTCTGCTTCGATATCAACACCAACAGAGGGTTTAGCTGATAGGGTTGAATAGATTACTGAACCAAATATTCTGACCAGGTTCAATAACATTTCCACGGATATAGATAGATGCCTACAAATATGTCAATACCAAAATTGTCAACATAGAACTAAATCTATAAAATTATAATTTGTTAATAAAACTAAATAAAAACACATCCAAATTCCTCATGTTCTTTATGGATATAATCGAGTGAATCACATGTAATCAAGAAAATCACCAATTTAGTCCCAATATTGTAGAGTTGGACAATGGATCCTCAAAATTAAAAAAATTACAAAATCATCAATGATGTTGACAATTCTTAATCACATCAATCACTCCAAAACAATTTTAAAAACTAAATTGACCATCCAAAAAAACACAATGTGATCGAGAATTTTCACTTAGAGAAGTAAAATTTTATGCCCTCGGTAGGATCTGTCTGACTCTACATTAAAATTGCTGTCTTATTCAGACAGAAAAAGGGACCACGCTTACCTATCCGTTTCACTTTGTAAAAGGTCACTTAGAAGAGGCAACAGACCCGTACATAGGTCAAGTGTGACAATATCCATTTTCTCCATTATAATGCTAACAACATCAGCAATCACCTGGAATAAATACAATTAAGATAGAAGTATTATTAGAATCAATATTTGCTAAAAATAAAACATGCATCAAATTCATTTATACCATAGAGATTAAAGAATACACAAACTGAGAAGATGTAACAACAGAAAATAAGCAACTCAAAAGGCTTACAGTATGATCACCCATCTTTGTCATTGTGCCAATGACCCCTGTAACATCATTTCTTTCCCAACATCTGAAGACCGCCTGAAATATAATGGTTTCAAAATTCAGCAAATTGGTCACTGGTAGTAGGCTTTGCTCATTTACCAAAATTCCATTTAAACTGCACTAAATAGAACAATTTATTTTATGTTAAAAGGGTGTTTTGCATAAAAATCATGTTGTCATTTTGCAAAGTGCCTACTTGACTAACAGCTTTTTTAGAAGGGTTTTTTCATTTGATAAACAAATTTATTAGCAAATAATGTTCTGAAAATGTGTTTTCTTCTGGAGCACACCAGTTTGTATGTGGTATACTGTAAGAGGACATTGTAAGAAATAGAATATCCAAAAATATTTCAAAGTGGGACCTCCATGAATTTCACCCAATAGGCCAATATCTTAGAATACTTTCATTTCAAGAGTATCTTTGACAATCTCGAAGGAGTGGTTTCCATACATCATTAATCGTTATTTGTTTTCTTATATAATTAGGACTAAAAGTCCAACATTATTGTAAATACGGCTTATTGCTTTGTCTTTCGTAGCACATCACTGACAGCCTATGCCAATAGTATATACTATGATTTCTGCTTTCCTGTACCTAAATCCCTATAATTTCAACAGATACACTGTCCTTCAATCTTGTTTTTCTCTACTTCTCTCATATATTGTCTTCTTGTATCATAAAAGAAAAAAAGAAAGCTGAACCACATCATGTCCTTCCAGGTTGCCATCCTACAACTCCAACTTACTTGATATTTAATTTAATACCAAGCAAAGACTTTCGCTCATTATGCAAATATCAGACAACCCATACAAAAGTAAGAGGAAGTTCAAAGAACAAAGGAAAGAAAACTAATCATAAAAAAATCACAAGATCAATCATCAATACCTGCAACTTAGATGAACGTCCATGCATTGAACTGGTAAATTCATCATGTTGTTCCATCAAATCAGCAATAGTATCTTCATCGCTAACAGAAAATGTGGCCTTCTCAGTTGATATGGAATGGGTTCTCTGTTTAACATCCAGGGATAAGTGAACAGAGTGAAAAGACACAACAAAAGAAAATAAATCTGCCTCCTTAATATAACTGCATCAAACACCAAATTGTTTCTAAATCCCCGTGAATTCTCCAAAGTTCAAGACAGCTGTCTTATTGTACCGTTGCAATGAAGGCAGATAAAGTAGCTCAATAACAAACAGTAAGGGTGGCCACAATTAAGGCAGATTTTCCAACATTATCATATCTAATATAAGTAGAAGTAGGAAGAAAAGAAAAAAAATGATTAAAGAACAAACTACGAAACAGTATAATACCCCACTGAAAGGAAGAGCGTGAACCGATGGTGTTCTTCCATGAGAAATTCTGTGTCTAGGTTCCTCAAAATTAAGAGTGCGGTCCCTCCTTTCCAAATTGAGAACTGAGCGAATTCTCCCTACATAATTTAAAGAGCACAAAAATAAGAAACCCTTTATATTAATGAATAATGATATAATTAATCATCAACAATTTAAAGATACCTCGATTCAGTTTCTGGACCCCACCTTCATCTGTCATAAGAAAGAACTCAAAAATTAGCAATGCACCATCCAACAGAATAAAAGATTTCCAGATACTTACGAACAAATGCTCATCAATCATTATCATTATCACAAACATAACATGGTCAGGCAGGATTTCACACATTTTGAGGAGCTTTGGTACATCCCCAGCCATTTATAACAAGCAAATTGCTTTAGAAAGTTAAAGGCTTCCTGCAAGTTAACATTTTGTCTAAAAATCTGTCTTACAATTATTAACAGCATATTATCTTTAGATGTTATAATGATTGAGAAAACAAGTCATCCTTTTGCACAGCATCACATGCTCGCGGTGGTCCAAAGTATATAAGCATAATGGCTTGCTAGACATTTAAGGGTCAATATCTGTCATTGCAGTTTGTGGTTCATCTTCATAGTATGAAATTCACTTGCATATGAAGGTTATTATTTTTCATTCGCACAGACATGTTGAGCATTCTAAGTTTATTCCATTCTTTCTACTTTTCTTTTCTGTTTCTATGATTCTAGAAATCGAACATGCAAGGACTTGAACAATTGTTATTACATTAACAATATAATTAAAAAGATTATTACCTTGAGTTGAGCTTACAGAAGCAGGCAAATTATTTTTGTCTGCAAAACCACTTAATTCGCTACACTTAGAAGCTGCAAATTCTGCTACAGGAGAGAAAGGTGGCTTATCCACATCATCTCTGCTGTTCGGATATTTACGTACATCCACTGCCTTTGATTGCATTGATAATGGCATTGTATTTCCAGTAACACCAACTTCTTTTCTAGAATCAGCTACAGGATCTGACCTCATGCTAGTTCTGGGGACAATTATAGGTATAATATCTGATTTGCCAACAAGTGGAACATTGGATGTTGTATGTGATTTCATGGAACTCCTTTTCTGAGATGTTGGATTAAACACTGTTGTTGAACCACCAGATACTGTTCTTGAACCCGAATTCAAATTTATCCTTTGTGGAGTACTTGGTGCACTTCCCGTGGCTTCATGCAAGCATAAGTCAAGTAATTAGGAATTATGGCCATAAGCATATTTATGAACCATAGGATCCAAATGGATCAAAACAAGACAGGGATTAAACAAGCAATTCAACCAAATCAAGTGCCTAAAAACAAATGGAAAAAGTATAAAAGGAGAAAGGATATATACATGCCAAATATTTTCCTTCCTTCAAGGGGTCTGAATCTTGAGAAACTGACAACCTTCCAAGAGATCTTGTTTCCTTCAATAATGGATCTGGGTTTTGTGAAACAGATAGCCTAGCCTTAGTTGTGATCTCGTTCAGTACAGTTGTATTTCCAGTTGAGGATTTAGATTCTGAATGACCATTTAGTTGGTTCATAGTATTAAGTGCATATGGTTCTATACGCTGGACAAGATGTTGGAAATAAAAAAATGGCACATTAGCATCAAATACAACTATTACTAGAAGCAGTAATAATTTCTCTGAAAGACAAGTGCATCTACCGAGATGTCCACGACCCAGACTCCAACACAACTTTGATTGTATGAGCAGCCAAGAAGTTTCCCTTCATGAACATTAAGATCTGACAATCTAGACCAACCCACATCTACCATATCATGGGATCTTATAGGCTCCCATGAGAAAACCTAAACAAACCAAATGGACAATTATCTTGATAAATAGTTATCTCACATAATCAACTAAAATCGGAGCTTACCTTCAAACTCTCATGTAAACCACAAAGTAGGGTCCTCCCATCCGGACTGAAAGTAAGAGAACGTACTCCAGTTGTCTAAAGTACAAATATCCAAATTACTTAGAATATTTCAAATAAACCGAATTCAACTTTACTAATGTCAATTTTAAACTCCATCCAGGAGAAAGTAGTAAAATTGCTATAACAGAAAGTACCTCGGGACCGGTTGAACCAATAAGCTCAAAAGTTTCCAGATCCCAAAATTTAACTGTCCTATCAGCAGAGCCTAGGCATGGGAAATAAAGAAATGAAATAAAAATTAAACTTGATTTCATTCACTTAAAGAAAGGGGGGGGGGGGGGG
>JBBPBR010000008.1:125423-138360 GCA_037974775.1 Cicer pinnatifidum
CCCTTTGACTTTTTTTTTATTTTAAATTAAATACATTTATTATTATTATTACCAATAGTCTGTGGGTATAACAAGGTTCTTATGTTTACGTCTTGTTTTGACATTCATTAATTATATTTATTTTTCTAGAATAATATCTCAATAAATTATACATCTCCATTTTTTATAGACTAAAATTAGGGTAGAGAACATAAGTTTAGTGCAACATATAGGAAAGGTCGTTTGGACTCTCATTTCTCTCTAATAATAGTTACAAAACTCAAAGCCGCAAACTGTATATTTAAGTATAAGAAATCATAATATTATATATGTACAAGGAAATTTAAAAAACCATAAGATATAAGTATTTCATAAAATAATACTTTATATTTAAATATAAAGTAGCATTTGAACTTATAATGGTTTACATTTTCTTCTATTTATAATTTTTATTTTTATTTTTATGTAATACAAAATAATTATCTCATTCTCTCACTAACTAGTTGTTTTTAATTTCCTTGTCAAAATAACTCAAAAAAATATATATTGTTATATTTATTAGTAATTCTTCGTCTTCTAATTTATCATTGTGATAAAATTTATTACACAGCTCGTGTCTTTTGAATAATAATAATAATAATAATAATAATAATAATAATAATAATAATAATAATAATAATAATAATAATAATAATAATAAATAAATAAATAAAACGCACCAAACACTTATTCTCACTCTATTTCTATCTCACTCCCTCATTTTTTTTCTCTTTGTTCTCTTCCTCTCGGCAAACCCCATCTCCCCCATTTTGTTTTGTTTTATTTTATTTTTCTTCTTCTTTTCCTTTTTCTTACTTCTTCTCACTCCACAATGCTTAAACCCTCGATCCTTAAAAGAAATTTAACATTCCCAATAACATAATGTCTCATACTCCTACAAATTCTCTTACTTATGATTTTTTGTTAGGGTTTGTGATTTAAGGAAAGAGAAAGATATTCATCTCTTGAGAGTTGTTTATTGAGACTCTTTGAAGTAAATACACAACTCTAATGCTATAATTGATATCTAGAAAAAAAATATAGTTTTGGTTAAAAATCTTATTTTGTGGTTAGAGTAGATTTAAATGATTTTTATAGTTTCCTATAGTTAACTAAACTTTAGAATAATTTTTCTAAAGTATTGAGAATATTTTTTTACTCAAATTTGTCAGGTTCTGCTTGATACTCTGAGAGTTGTTGGAGAATAAACTTAGGCGTTTTTCCATAGTTGTGAGTTGACGACGATCATTGTCATATATTTTGACAATGCTATAATTATTATTTTACTCGTTTTTTATGTTAAAATATTTATTTAAAAATTTGGGGAACACAATTTTTGAAATTTATCTCGATTTCATCATCTATTTATTTTAATGGTCTTTGTTATATAATATGTTATTAGTTAATTTATGTATGATTCAATATAACAACTAATTACTAACTATCATCATTAAATAAATAAAAATTATTATTGACAATGGAAGTAGTATGTATATTTTATTTAAAAACAAATAAGTACTGCGCTTAATCCAATAATAATGAGAGAAATTATAATATATTATTCAAGATGTATTGTACACTATTTTTGATTCAAATATTAATTATTGATAAAATAATAATTTTTTTTTAATAATTTTTTTATTATTTAAAATATTTTTAAAATTCCTTAAGAAATTTATATAAATTTTATTTAATTTTTTATTTGAATTTTTTAATTTAAATATATTATCTACCTTTAACCAATGTTACTAGAATGATAAATATTGTTTTATTTTTTTTTAGTTCACATAAGAGATAATAAATATCACTATAAATTTATATATAATTGTGTGATTTAAAATTTAAATTAATTAATTTAAAAATATTAAAATTTGCCGGTTGAACTATAACTTAAGAACGATCAAGAAAAATGTATTATGAATTGGATAGAAATCAATTGATTAATTTTTTATTTTATTTTATTTCATATATATGAATTAATTATAATTTTGATCTCAGAAAATCACTTGAATTAATTGAACAAAAATCATTTGATCTATTTTTCTTTTATTTAAATAATATGACACGTGATATGATGATTTAAAATGATTAAGACCGATAAAATTCTAATAAAATCATCTAAAATTTAATTTTCAACTTGAAAATTTTTTATTTTGATGATTTAATTAATGATATAAAAATATATAACAATGATTTTATATTATGAAATCAAATGTCATATCATTTAAATATAAAATCATAATTTTTTTTTGCTATTTTTTTTAAGAGATAAAAGTATTAAATTTAAAAATAAAAAAGTTAATTTTATAAATTGATAAAAATAAAAAATAAAATAAAATAAAAATAAAAGTGCAATAATAGTATATGATCAGGTTTGTTTGGTTTGAGCTGGTAGAGTGGCTGACAGATATTGTGTTATTATTAATTAAATTAATTAAAAAAAAAAAAAAAAAAATGAAAATGTCGTCACAAGACAACAACTGAGAAATAGAATGACGGCAAAGGAAAGTGGCGAGTCCGTTGAGGTCGAGGGATCTTGAGCGTCCGTTTACAGTTCACAAGAGTAGTGGGTGTGTGTACAATACAATACAATAGATAGATAGATAGATACAAGAACAACAATAAACTAAAACTCAACTTTCAATTTCTTTTCATTTCATCTCATCTCATCTCATCTCCACCGATCCATCATTACTTGGTTTGCTTTTCTACCCTATCTTCCTTCTTTTCCATTTGCTTTTCAGCTCCATTTTCTACTTCTACTTTTCTTTCTCATCAATTTCATTATCATCCAACTTATTATAATCTGTTCGATTGCTTCAGACGCCGCACTTTGATTGGTTATAGATCCAATCATCGATTCGCGATCTGACCTTCTCACTCCCAAATTACAATAGATACTTCAATTCATCACAAACCCTAAATCGCACTGGCTCAGCCCCTGCATCATGCTCGTGTTTTTAAGATTGATGATAAAATGAGAGATATGCTCAAGAGTGGTAGTTTTTCCCGGAATTCTACTGGCAGTAGTACTAACAACACCAACAACAACAACAACACTAAGCCTGCATCCGCTAGGCTTTCTTCACCTCAACAATCTTTAAGACGTTTGGGATTGTGTTCCCAGATAGCAACCTCTGGGGAACACTCCTCCCCTATTGTCTTCCCCGAAAAACGTGGCAAAGTTAAGGCTTCTAAGAAGAGTACCGATGCCGTTCGTCCGGGTGGTGATCAGGATGCAGCCAAGAATTTTGAGCATAGGATTGACATTGGAGGAGGACCTGGAGGAGGAACTGGTGATGAGAAGTCTGATTTGTTAGGATATGTTGTATTCTCTGGAAAGCTTGTTTTGGATAAGAGAAAGATCACTGTAAATAACAACAACACCGATGCTCAACAAAAATCTTTTGATACCACCAATCAATCTGCTGTCGATGCCAAATTAACAAGCAAAGCTTTACTGTGGGGATCTCAAGTGCTGCACCTCGATGATGTCATCTCGGTAATATGTACATACAAACATTGCTTCTATGTTATGATCAGTCGGCTGATTCAATACTTTTGTGATAAACTCTTTTTAGTAGGTTCTAGGGAAACTAAAGAAATATGACTAATTGGTTTTAGTCCGTGTTTCTTCTAAACAGGTATCATATCATGCTGGTCTCCGGCATTTTACAGTGCACTCTTATCCTATCAAAAAGGCTTCATGTTTTATGAAATCTCGAAGGAGTCGCAAGGACTTTCGTTTTGTGGCTTCTACTGTAGAAGAGGCGATTCATTGGGTTGGTGGATTTGCTGATCAACACTGTTTTGTTAACTGTCTTCCTCATCCTTTAGTGTCTTCAAAGAAGCAAGCATCCTCAGAATTATTTCAGTCTGATACCCCTCCTGAATTGCTCTTCAGATGCAAAACTCCGCCTAAGATGCTTGTAATTTTAAACCCACGCTCAGGCCGAGGTCGTTCCAGTAAAGTTTTCCATGGCATTGTGGAACCAATATTTAGGGTATGTTACACCCCATTCTATAGATTGTATATGCTGTACGCATACTTGTTGTTATGACCATCATTGTGATGGTATGCATATTTGACACCATTTTCGGATTGACATGAAAGTTAAAAAGGTTCACTATCTAAAACAGCAGAACATTATATGGACCAATAGTTATAGTCATAACCTATATTATGTTCAACTAATCATTGTTCTGTCAACATATTTTTCTTTCACATTACTATTTGGAGATCACTTCATTTTTTGATTTCAATACTGCAATCATTGTAGTTGAACTACTTGCATTACTTTTTATGCTTTATATTATATATATTCCATGAAAGAGGAAAGATCAAGTAAAGCAGCTTGTGGCTTACACTTTGACAGCTTGCTGGGTTTAGATTGGAGGTAGTCAAAACAACATCTGCTGGTCATGCCAGAAGTCTTGCATCAAGTGTAGACATCAGCACTTGTCCTGATGGTAAAATCATTGTTCTATAGTATGGACACATGTGGATTGTAGTTTTCTTTAGTATTTATTTTCTCTCTCTCATATTTATATTTATATATATCTTTTTTATTCTTGAAATTTGCAATTCTTTCAGGAATCATCTGTGTTGGTGGTGATGGGATAATCAATGAGGTCGGCACACTATCTTAATTATTTAGTGACTTTTTCTTTGTACTTGCTTGTTCATTTAAAATATTGTCTCCTTTCTATATTGTTTGTTTTATTTCCTAAAAGGCCTTTCATATATTGTCTTGACTGGAAAAAACACGACCATAATTCAGACTGAAAGGAAAATGCAATGATAATCCAGACATTTGAGAGGCTTGGTTCTCTCCCCCAGTTGTCCTACTGATTCTTTCCTACTCTTGATCTCTATCCGCTTGTATCTAGACAGATCATAACATGACAGAATTTCATTTCCCTCCACTGCTCTGCCAAGCGCTAAGCTGGCAGTTAGGTAGCAATGGTTACAATGTGTCCCTTGCCTAATTGGGTCCTTGACTCCCCACAGTCCATATCCCTCATACTCACGTATTTTAGCGATATGAAGCTTGCTATTCAAGGGAGCCAAAGTAGAATTAATAATCTAAAGCGGTAGAATTACTGACAACCGTTGTGAAAGTTTGTCTTAGAGCCTCATTTTAGGTTTTTAAAGCTTCACTGTTTTTTCTTTTATTTTTTTCTCTGTTGCACATTTCCTACCATTAAGAGAACAGTAAATAGTTTCAGCTGGGGTAGTTATTTGATTGAGTAAATTGCATTCAGCTCATTTCTTTGGAGATTGCTAAAATGACAACAATCTCCAAGTTTGGCTGAGTTTGAATTAGAAAAGGAGTTACAAATGTACAAGTTTGACAGGAAAATCCCAAGTCTTCATTCTCCTATCTGGATTTGAGGAGAGGTGAGTCTAGTCAGGAAAGAACCTGAGAATAGAAGGAACATCAACAAAATTTTGCTTTCCTCTTTCAGTAAGAGGATAATATTATTTGCAAACTGGAGGTGAGAGATCATGACCTCATCTGAGACTACGTTGCTGCCCTTGATAATCCCTGTCAAAACCTCTGGAAATTGTTCAATTGAAGACATCTACTAGAATAAACAAGAATGGAGATAAAGGATTTCTTGCCTAAATCTGTATCATCAAGAAATATTGGATGTCTATCACCATTGTGTATGCTTGACTATAAGTAAAGATTTGTTGCTTTCACAAGAATTTTATCTGTTAGACTGTTACGCATGCATATTTTTCCAAATAATTTAGGTGCTGTGTATTATTCCAAGAAATATGGTGTATTTCACACCCCATCATTATTTTTTGAACAAAGATACTTTAAGGTTGTGTTTTTTCGCAGAAGGAGTAATGCTCTTTCATATTTTGAATACATACACATGCATTCATATACACACACACACACCATTGATGATAGGCACGTTATATGATGTGGTTGATTTGTAGGTTGTTAATGGTCTCCTTAGTAGAGACAATCAAAAGGAAGGAATATCTATACCTATTGGAATTATACCAGCTGGTTCTGATAATTCACTGGTATGGACTGTTCTTGGAGTCAGAGATCCGGTTTCTGCAGCAATGGCTATTGTGAAGGTAGCGTTATTTTGTTTTCTGTTGTCAAATAATTGATGAGACTCTGGGAATGTTACTAGTTCCTATTTTAGCAATCAAATAGACACCAATAGCATTTATATCCATGTTCTAGCCTCAGCCATAGTGTTTTTGTGTGCGTGTCTATATATATATATATATATATATATATGGAGAAAGATAAATCGTAATAAAGTGTATTGCATGAAATGTAGCAAACGTATTCTAACCGTTTGATCATGCTTGTTTTTGTTCTGTTTTGATTCTTATTGTTACTTATTTTAAAATTGCAAAACAGTTACTGCCATGTTTCGTTATTTATTTGCGCTTTCCGATGCATACTGATTACCGAATAGCAAATCTCAATATTTTTCCTACTCTTTTTGACTGAAATATTTTTCCTACTCAGGCTACTATTTTTTGTCTTTTCTGATCAAATAGTTCATCAGGGTCTGTGGGGATTCAGGTTGAGTTACTTATATTTTTGCTTATAGTAGAAGTGTATTTAATGCTCTGGGATTTCTTTTATACTTCATTTGGACAATTACATATCATTATTTGCAATCAAGTATATATATAAATTGTGTAGTGAATGAATTGAAGTTGATGTGCACTTCGTTTTTGGTAGAATAGATAACCATTTTTTGATTTGATCGCCACTTCTATTTTCCATGTCAACAGTTATGCAGATTTATTGATATCACTGATACTTCATAAACACTTGTAGTTACTTTATATACTAATTCAATTTCTTGGTTCAGGGGGGCCTTACTGCTACAGATGTCTTTGCTGTTGAATGGATTCAGACTAATAAAATTCACTTTGGGTTAACAGTCTCATATTATGGTTTTGTTAGTGATGGTAAGTCAACGGCATATACAATTACAAACACTTTTCTTCTGCTTGGTTTTTGGTTACATGCTCGGTCCCTTGCTTCTTGTTGCCACAATTTTTTTGGCAACTGTGTTTTAGCTTTTAGGTTCATCTTTTGCAGACCATGTCTTGAGAATATTTAGCCATAATTAGCATTGAAGTTGAAATGTTCAAGAATCTATCATTCCAAGAGCTTAAGGTCTTCTCACACAACTGACTAAGATTGTTTTAGTGTATACAATGCTCAGACCCACCCTAACCTTGTGTTGAAATTTCAACTTTTGTTGAGAATAATAGTGTTTCTTGTCTAATTAAGAACATGCATTATTTAATTAAAGCATGTTCTCTTTAAAAGATCATATGAATTTTTGATAATTAGTAGGGTAGTTATATGGACTTATATATGCAATATACATGGACATGTTAGGAAGTAGTGAAAATATGGGTTGGGGTGTAAGGACTGAAGAATTTGCTAGGAAGAATGGGTTAAAATGATGCATTTTAGTGGCTCTCTGTAAATTTTCCATCATTGTTTTGACCACTTTTTCATTTGGAAGTTTGTTACCTTAATGACAATTTAACATTAGGCACTTGGTAACTGAAAAAAAATGGAGAAAAAGGTAAAGAATGAAAGGGAAAAGAAAAGCTAGGGATACAATAAGACAACGAGTTAGCAATTGAAGGCAGTTGATCAATGCAGCACAATTATTAAGTTCGTTTTTGAATGGACTTTAAGTGTTTATTACTCATGTTGCAGTGTTGGAACTTTCTGAAAAATATCAGAAGCGCTTTGGCCCACTGCGGTATTTTGTTGCTGGATTTTTCAAGTTCTTATGCTTACCGCGATACAGCTATGAAGTTGAATATCTTCCAGTATCAAAAACTGAGAGAGAAGGAAAGCTTTCTGGTGAAAGGGAAGTAGTTGACATTTCAGATCTGTATACTGACATCATGGGCAGATCAAATAAAGATGGAATGCCCAGGGCATCTAGTCTCTCAAGTATAGACTCTATAATGACTCCGAGTCGTATATCTGGTGGAGACCTGGATACCTGTAGCAGCACTCATGCTAGCACTGAACCTTCTGAATTGGTGCGTGGCTTAGATCCTAAGTCAAAACGCCTATCATCTGGAAGGAGCAATGTCACAGCAGAGCCAGAAGTCATCCATCCGCAGCTGCCTCTGTCAACAACTCCGAACTGGCCAAGGACCAGATCTAAGTCAAGGAATGATAAAGTATGGACTGGATTGACCACCACACATGATACCTCTAGATGGGGAAGTGCAACAAATGACAGAGAGGATATATCATCTACACTGTCTGACCCAGGTCCTATTTGGGATGCTGAACCAAAATGGGATGCAGAGCATAATTGGGATGTGGAAAACCCAATTGAGTTGCCAGGGCCACCGGATGATACAGAAACAGGATCCACAAAAGAGGTTGTGCCTCGTTTCGAAGAAAAATGGGTTGTTTCAAAGGGACCATTTCTTGGTATTCTGGTTTGCAATCATGCTTGTAGAACTGTTCAGAGCTCTCAGGTGGTTGCTCCCAAAGCTGAGCATGACGATAACACTTTAGATCTGGTCTTGGTTCATGGGAGTGGAAGGCTGAGGCTGTTGAGATTTTTCTTACTTCTACAGATGGGTCGACACCTTTCACTGCCATACGTTGAATATGTGAAGGTATTTGCATCTATAACTGTTTTACTCATTTTTTTTAATGGTTGTTGGAAATTACTGCTTAATCATTTACACACTACATTAATGATTAAAATCAGTGCACTATATAGTGATGACTAAACTGGTGTGTGTTTGGAGAAATAAAAGTTCACGTCCACAATGTACATCCTTCCAACTCTCGAGTTTGTTGCTCCTAGAAATTGTGGTCAAATAGGTCTTTTAACGTGAATCCAAACACCCTCTTAAATGATGTGACTATATTCAAAGTTCAAACCTTTGGCTTTTCTTTTTCAACGAATACCATTGAGAATTGTGATTAGTTTTCAAGTGTGTATTATGACCACTTCAGTTTGTTTGAGAGTGATTTCTTGTTTGGCATATCTTGCTATGTTATTTAGTGTGCAGAAGCTTCACATTACCCTTGTAACTGGTGCATTTGCATCTGTTGAAATTGTATTAATTCAGCACCTATTTTGATGCAGGTAAAGTCTGTTAGAATAAAGTCTGGGAAACACACTCACAATGGATGTGGGATTGATGGTGAGCTTTTTGCACTCAACGGACAAGTAATTTCTTCTTTGCTTCCAGAACAGTGCAGGCTTATTGGTCGCTTCCGTATATGATTACTGTGAGTTCTTTTAAATTCTTTGACGGGTTTTGGTAAGCTCATGTACCTTCTCCTTTATGAATCCAGATACCCAATTTGTCTTGTCAAATTCCTTGTCGCTGTAACAGCTGAGCTTTGTAAATCTTTTGTTTCGGTTATATGTATCTGTTGTTGCTTGCTTGTCCTCTTCTCTTTATTTTGTTTTCGTAAAAAGAAAAAGAAACACTGCACATTTATGCATTTTCTGCAACAAGAAGCTGAATGTATTGCCGATGTCCATTTCCTCAGAATTCATCAGTTGATTCTCTTATGCTAATGCTTTTAGATTTTGATCCTGTTTCTCCATATCTGTAATCTACTCATGTTCAGTTCAGTCTCCTATCCATTTCCACAACATGGTGTGAAAGTCGAGATGATTTTGGGTCTTCATTCAAGTTTGTATTAAAGGTGATTCAAGGGTGAACTACCAAAGTCACACCACCTATATGTTACCGTTTGGTTTATGTTTTTAATATTTTAATTAACGAAGTCCTAAAAAAAGGTTAAAACTGAAAGACAAAAGGCCAGCACTGAGAGGGGTAGTAAGGTAACCATTCCTGCCTTAGCAGTTGTATTAACTTCACCTATCAACCACTATCAACCACAGGTGGGACTTTGCAACAAGTATTTTTTGTAATAGATTCTATAGCTTCTTCAATAAACGTGGATGGGGACACGATTAAGTTGTTTAAGTTCATGGCCACCTGCGGGTAAAATTTGTTATGTTGTGTTCGAATTTTATAATGGGTAGGTATCTAATCTACGACTAAATAAGTCAAGGCATTATCACTTTCCTTTCTACGCAGCTGATATGTCTTAGCTTCCACACTTATTCAAATCTACCAAACTAACAACCTTCAGCTGAAAACAACCTTTCATTTGTCATCAGAACCATCACAAGTCATCTTCCTTTTCCTCAAAATTAATCAACTCAACTCCAACCACACCAGCCGTCACAAAATCACTATAGAGCCCAGCTCAACCTAAGTAGGGATGGCAATGGGTAGGGTTTGGGTAGGGTACTATAGTACCCGTACCCATACCCGCAGTTTAAAAAAATACCCATACCCATGCCCGTACCCTCATGGGTATCAACTTTAATACCCGTACCCTTACCCTCTGGGTACTTAAGTGCCCGTACCCGTACCCATTACCCACACTTTAACTAAAATAAATCGATAAATAAATATTATTTTGTGATTAAATTTAAAAAGGATAAATAACACCTATAGTCCCTTAACTTAATTTCAGTTAACGTTTTAGTCCTTTATCTTTTTTTTCCCGATTTTGTCCTTTATTTTAATTTTAAGTGACAATTTAATCCTTTTTTTTTTTAAATGTTAACAATGTTATCCTTTTTTTTTTACAAAAATTCATCAAAGTTTTCAAACAAAACTCATAAATTTAGTTATATTCTTTAATATAAAATAAACTTTATCAAATTTGTAACTCAAATCTTCAAATAAACTCATATGTGTCATTCTTTA
This sequence comes from Cicer pinnatifidum, assembly GCA_037974775.1. Lineage (NCBI taxonomy): Eukaryota > Viridiplantae > Streptophyta > Magnoliopsida > Fabales > Fabaceae > Cicer > Cicer pinnatifidum. The sequence goes on from JBBPBR010000008.1 coordinate 136,231, forward strand.
TTTGATGTTGTTAGAGATAAAAATATGAGTTTATTTAAAGATTTAAGTTATAAATTTGATGAAATAGCATTATATTGAGGATGATAATTAATTTTATGTGTTTTGTTTGAAATTTTTGATGATTTTTTTTGAAATTTTGCATAAAATAAGGATAAAATTGTTGACATTTTAAAACATAAAAGATCAAATTGTCACTTAAAATCAAAATAAAGGACCAGATCGGGGGAAAGAAAAAGATAAAAGACTAAAACGTTAACTGAAATTAAGTTAAGGGACTATATGTGGTATTTATCCATTTAAAAATTATCCATATATCATAAATTAAATCATAAAATATTATAAACCAAAATATTTTCTAACTCAAAACATTTCAAGTGAACACTCGTTACAATACACATTCAAATATCCATAATAATATTTTATGAAGTTGCAAGTCTTACGACAATATTATTTGAGATGAGTAAAAACAATTTATAAGTTGCAAGTATAATTATAAAGACACAATTAATAAGATATAATTCTTAGTTATAAAGTCACAATTATTTAACTATTAATCATAATCAAATTCTTAAAAAGTTTGCAAATGTTTATCTTTTGATTTGATTATAAATATTGTAATGGTCCAATGATATTAATAGATATTAAAATATAAAGGAAAACAATTAATTAAACTAAATATTAATATAATAAATAAATAATATATTTATATAAGTGCGGGTGCGGGGCGGGTACTATAGTACCCGTACCCGTACCCATACCCGCTTAATTTTGCGGGTAATTATCCATCCCCGTGCTCATACCCATTATGCGGGTTTTTACCCTACCCATTGTGGGTTTTTTTTTGCGGGTACCCACTGGGTCTGGGTCTAATTGCCATCCCTGAACCTAACCGTCTCAAAACCATTTAAACCTACCAAACTAGCAACCTAATCAAGACCACCGACTTGTTGTTTTGTTGATTCTAATAAAGGTATAATATTAATGATAAAATGAACTTTAACTATTTTTCTTAATTGTCTAGTTCCTATAAAATTCTTGATAATTTAGGGTTTGAAGTTTAATCAGGAGATAAATAAAATTTGATCTAAGATTGTTCCATTTAAGTTCAAAGTTGGATATTATTGATCAATTCAAACTTCATCGAAGTTAATTAGCTATTGTAATACATTCACTTGATTGAAGCCCAACCCTTAGGGTTAGTTTTTTGGTTTGTCTGCTGGAGCCAATATTTGATTTATAAAGTTATCATTTGAAAACCTAACTAAGCATAAGACATCTAAATTTAATTTTAATGTAACACAACATGTAGATATATAATCAAATTAACAATTCATTAAAATTTATTCATTTAATATTTTTAAAAGTGAAATACATATCCATATGCGAATCAAGTCAAGACAAGACAGAGGGTGAGATGAAAATATAGGTTATGATCTAATTTACACTGTGTCCGACAGATAAAGCTAATTTTTAAAAAAAAAATCAATTTAACTAAAAAAAATAAATTGTATATCAATCAAAAAGTTTCTTAGATCTAATAGATAGTCTATAAAATAAATATAAATAATAGAATAATATTTTTGTTGTTATTGTAATATAATAGCTTAAATTCTATATTTATTTACTCTTTAAAGACATAAGTGTACATACGCAAAAAGAAAAGACTTGAGAGTATATATTGTCAAAAATATTTTAGTATATAAGTTTATAAGGTGACAAATTTTAAATACTTTATCACACATAAATTTTGCCATCTATGAGATAAATAATATAACAAACTTCAAACTAGCTAACAAATTGGATCGGATTTTCAACAAAGACATATCAAGTATATTTTGGAATGCAATGTGAAGTTCAATCTAGTTGCAATCTTAGAGGGAGCGACTGAGGTCGTGTGATTACTTCTGAAAATGTAATAAGTATCACTTTCAGAGTCAACCGAGCAATTCAGATGTTTAAAAGCAAACATTAAAATAAATCTTTTATTTAACAAAAATAGCATAAGAAAAAAACCAACTATATAAATGTCACTAAAATAAATGTGTATACACATTTTTTTAGCTTTGGTATGTTTTATATATATATATATATATATATATATATATATATATATATATATATATATATATA
>JBBPBR010000008.1:140253-153851 GCA_037974775.1 Cicer pinnatifidum
TAAAAATTATATTTATTATAATTAATATAATAAAAAAACTTATTATTAATAAAATTAAAAAATATTTTTTATAAAAATAAAATTATAATTTTTAATATTTAAAAAAATATTAAATATAATTAATTTGAATATATATAAAAAATTTAAAATGATTTTTGTTTTGAAAAATTAGAATTTATAAATATGAAACATATTCATCGTTTAAATGGAAGTGAAGACAAAAAGAAAAATAAAAAAATTATTTGACAAGTTAGTCGGTAAATCAAAGAGACGACATATCTAATATTTTTTAAATAAAATGAATAGAAATAATTAAAATAGCTAATTGAAAGAGATAATTTAGAGTTAAAAATTTAGTAAAAGAAAAGTAGTGACAATTTGGTTGGGTAAGCGGAGAAGCAAAAATGAATATATTATCCATTCAAGAGTGAGAGACGCTGCGGACGCCACAATCAATCAATCGAATCGAGAATGATGAGCATGAGCAGTACGAGTATGAGTCTAATTGCAACAAATGCGACTCCGTTGAGAGTTTGTGCAAGGTCGGCGGCACCATCCAGAAACAACATAATGACGATTAGATGCGAAGAGAAAGATGAAGAAACCAAAATTGGAGCGAGAATTAGGGTGAAGGTTCCTCTTAAAGTCTACCACGTTCCTAAAGTTCCCGAAATTGATCTCGCTGGTATGGAAGGTAATATCAAGCAGAACGTTGCTCTGTGGAAGGGTAAGCGAATCTCTGCTAACCTTCCTTACAAGGTTGAGTTTATTTCAAAAGACATTCAAGGTCCTCGTGGTCCTCTCAAGTTCTCTGCTCATCTCAAAGATGACGAATTCGAATTTATTTAATTCTCTGTTTTTTTAATTATATTTGGGACTTCAATAACAAAGTTGGAGTGGTTGTCTAATTATGTATTCAATTCAATAGTTTTGCTTCCTTCTACTTCAATTTGGTTATTGTTATTTATTTATATTTGGGAGCTTAAAGAGGCTGTGTAATAATGTATTAAACTCAATGATGCTTCCATAGTCATGGTGGCTTCAGTTTCACATAGTACAGTGCTACTACGCCTTGAACCGCTCGCCCATCTCTCATACGTATACAATCAATTGAAACTTCCAAAATAGAAAGAAAAAGTTTTTTACCCTCCTTCGAAGCTGCTTTAGGATAAAGTCATTTGATTAATAAGTATATTTTTACGTTTCTATGGTCATGGTGGCTTCAAATTCATGACATGTATCTTTTCTCCATTTCTTTGGTAATTGGATACTTAAAAAACTAATTTTGATTCAAACTACACAAATACATTAACTCATTAAAGTATTTCTTTCACGGTAGAAACCAATACACACAAACCTAATACGTGTTTAGTGTATGTTTGAAAAGACAAAATAAGTGATTTTAGACGTATTAAATTAATTTTAACATGTTTCAATGTTATTAAATACAATTTTTTTGACTTTAAAATTGATTCTTGAAATTGAAATTTGAAACTTTTAGATCTGTAATTGATTTTAACTTTGAGAGTTACCTTGTTTAATTTTGACAAATGGTAAACAATCTATTGCCACTTTGGAGTTAATCGTATAAGAAATTAATATAATTTTATCTATCTTAAATATAAATATAGAAAGTCAAATGTATTTACATATATTGAACCACAAAATGGAAGGATAAAGAGGTTACCAACATTTTTTTTTCTCATTCCAAATCTACAAAACGAAGATATTGGAACCATCACCGGTCATCACTTTCTGATTCATAATCATAATCTTTTCAAATTACATTGTGAGGCCTATCATGAGTGTCTATATATTTGTATCAAAGAGTTGTAGTGAAGCCAAGAAAACAAAAAAAAAGATAGCTAAATAAAATCCAGTAACAATTTTCATAATTTCAAGAAGAAGAAAAAAACTAAGTCACAAACAAAATTGCAGAAATAAAGTGGCAAGATTCATGACAATCTCAACATGTGCTAGTCGTCGGTCCAAGTTGCACATTATTCTGTGCTTTGATAAGATCAGTCGACATTGATGAAGGTATTCTGTGACGCTTCAAAATTCTTGAAGTGGCGATTTTTGCTGTCTCATAGTTCAAGACAATGACCCTATCGTCGTCCAAATCAAAATGCAAGCTTTCTGTGCTACAGTTTTCAACAAGTTGGCATAAATGTTCAAGATTGTCAATTTCTGTTCCATTAACCTTCAAAACCTGCGTATCAGAAATAACAGATTAAACAAGATAGGAAATAAAAACATTCATTTTATGTGAACAAAATTAGCCTGTAACAATGATCAAAATGTGCATAGAATCTTTTTAAGAAAAAGATAACACTTATGAACATCATAGTGATAGACTGTTCGCACCTGGAAGTCTGCAAGACGCTCATAACCAGCATTGATATCATCCATCAAGACCTAAAATCAATAAGATATTATTAATAGAAAGATGCCAAAATATCTTATATAAAAGCCTGAGTGTTTGGGGAAGAAAAAATGGATGGTGGAAGGTGGACCTATACCATATCTTGGCTTTAACAGGTAACTTGTCTGGCATTGGGCAAACACATAACAGAGGTAACTACTAATAGCAAACATGTGTAGGATTTGTGCCAGAGTTAAAAAGATTCTAACCTGTGTAGGATTTGTGCCAGAGTTAAAAAAGAGTCTAACCTGTGATAGGATAACAAGTTGTTGATTTTCTTTCTTGGGCAATTCCCTCAATGCCCGTTCACACAAACGGCGAGGTGAAGCGTTATACCAATCTTCTCCATACTCGTGAAGGTATGGTTGAGTGAGTGGAACAAATACCAGACCAGCAAAAATGTAATAACTTGGAAGTTTATCGAACTGATGAACTGGAACTAAGGGTTGGATCTGAAACATAGACAGTAACATCAACAGAATGATTATCCGAAAAGGAACTTTATCACAAAGAATAAATAAGTATTAGTATTAGTGTTTTAAGTTTAATCACAATAGTAAATCCTGTTTCATGAGAGAACCACAAATGCAGTTTGGTTGTCAGTGCAAAAAGACCTGATTGACACATGTTTGGATGGGAGATTAGTTTAGATGATATAATCAACGAAGCTCTTCCGAATATGGTACTAAATTTATCTCTTTTTTCCAACTAAAACTATATTCAAGTGTGCTTGACAAGGACAATAATTAACTTGTTAAACATATAAAACTTACAGGTCGGAGAGTAATACTGAGTTCAATCTCTTGGCCGTCTCTCAGAACTCTGACTACTGCTTTTTCATTAAGCTTCTTCATAGACACCAAGTGATCAAATGTTATCCGCTCTCTATTTCGGAAAGGAACTGCATCGTACATGTAATATATTTATATTATGCCTATGAACTCAATGGAAAATCAGGCTAGGAGGAATGGCTTTTCCCACTTAATGGTAATGCTCAACTATTTTTAACAATACAACTAATCATAAGCTTTTATAAGATTCAGAATCAGAAGATTTCAACTCATTCAAAATTTCAAATTAGACTTAAACTTCTGTTTTATTAGGTTGATGCTTACGGTGCATAAATGCATGAGGAAAACAAAGACAGGAACTCATATAAATGAAGTAAATTCCATGTATGTTGTCATGTTAAGCCTTCAAAGATTACATATCATTGCCATGTCTGGGTTGGGACTTCTCAAAGGCTGATTATAGAGTAAAAAAATCCAAGAAAAAGAAATGAAAGTGCATACCTGTACCATCATTTGCTATAGGCACCCCATCAAATGAAAGTATAATATCATCTTTCTTCAAAACCTTGTATGCATCTGAAAGTGGATTTATTTTGTTTACAAGCACCCCAGTCATGCCAGGTTGCATACCAAAATGGTTTCTGAGGTGCACATTTTCAGTAGTCTGGCACGACAAACCCAGGGAGCAAAATCCACTGTATTTTCCATTTTCTTCTACACCAGATATAAAATGCTTTATTACAGGTACAGGTATTATGTAACTGCAACATCAAATATGAAAAGAAGTAATCTAGTATGCAGAATATACGTTTGATCAGACCAACAGAATATAATACTTCATGATAGTTCGTATAGTTTTTTTACAAGCACCCCAGTCATACCAGGTCCGGTCGCATACAGAAATGGTTTCTGTCTGAGATGCACATTTTCAGTAGTCTGGCATGACAAACCCAGGCATCAAAATCCTATGTCTTTTCCATTTGGTTCTACCCCAGATATAAAAAGCTCCACTACAGCTACAGGTATTATGTAACTGCTACTTCCAATATGAAAGGAAGCAATCTAGTATGCAGAATATAGGTTTGATCAGACCAACAACATAATATGAAATACTTAAATGATAGTTTGCATGAAGGAGGCCACTTATTGCAGAATAGCACGGTAGGTTTTTGCCCTGCCACCATTATAATATCTCACCATGTAAGGTCATTCATGGCGACCTGTCCCTGTTTCCCCCTTTCAAACTGCTGGCCTTGTAATTTTTAGGGGTGGGTCTTTCAAACTTGGTCCTAATGTTGTTGATCATATTCAAGGTCCTTCACCAGCCCACTCCTTACCTGATTGGACTTGTTTTTATTCCTTTCAGTCCCTTATAATGATTGATGAGATAGATTTCCTAGATAAATTGTGTTTTCTGTGGCTGATAGTTGATATAAATAATTTGGTCTTTGTATTGTGCTCTGTGAAGAACTATAAGATATCTCAAGGTTGCAGAATTGAAATATAAAGTGATGGTGATGAACTAATATATATGAAAATAGAAACTAATGGAAGATTAAGGAATTAATGAATCATAAGTTTTGGAATTGAAGAAAAATAAAGACAGAAAATAAAAGGACTTACCCAATATTCTCGGCACCTGAAAGATTTTGGAATGCTACTCCAGCAACTTTCTTGCCCATAATTGCAGGACCACCACTATTCCCTGGATTTATGGCTGCATCAATCTGTATTGCCATCAGTTGTGATGCACCATGTACATATTGTGTAGGTTCAACCCTGGAAACAACCCCTTTAGTGACTGAAATGGTGTCACCGCCTGTGAAAACAAAACAAAAGAAAAGCGTATTAATAAAAGATTTGATGGAAAATGTGAAGTAACTTGCAATAGTGAGATGCAAGAGCAGAAGAAAATACCTTGAGGATATCCGACAACAGCAACAGCTTGTTGTAGAAAAGGGATATGACCAAAGTCAAGAGGAATCATTCCATCCCAAAAGTCTTGAGAATGAACAAGTAATAGAGCTAAATCACATTCATGACCAACAGCTTTGACTTGTGCTCTATATTTGGTTGGAGAGCCATGTTTCCTTACAAGTACAAATGAATGATCAGCTACTACATGAGCATTTGTAAGAATCTGTTTCCCCATAATTACAAAGCCTGCATAAATAAAATAATTCATTTATAAGCAATTGTTCTGGTAGGAAGCAATGGCATAAAAAAGAATAAAGAACTGACCAGAGCCCGTGGTTTCGCGCTGGGCTTTGTTCTGCCAAGGAAGTAAGTAGTTGGGACTGCAAGAAACGGTGAAGATTTTGACAACTGAATTGAATGCAAGTTCCACTGCTGTATTATTACTATGATGATGATGTGTTAATGTGGTGTTACGAGGCTGAGCATTCCTCCTTAATCTTGTTGTTGTTCTCAACTTGTTGTAAGATGTCAAAGACAAAGACAAAGTTGTTGTTTCATCGTTGTGTATGGAGGGTGATTGAGTAGCGAAACGACGGTGTTTTAACCGATAGGCAGAGGTGAAAAGATTCCGAGTTAAACGGACAAATGAACCCATTCTCGTAATTCAATTCAATCGGAAATAGCAGCCACAACTCAAACTAGGGCGGGCGGGCGGGCGGGTGGCATCTCATAAAATTAGTTTTATTTAATGTTCCCATACCTCTTTTTTTGCGGGGTAATCTAGACTATTCCCCTGCGCTGCAATGCTAACGGGCTTTATATGAAAAATAGTATTTATTTACACCTAACATAATTTGATTTGATTTTGTGTTGGTAGTAATAATTAGGTGGGCTGTATCGCATCGCATTGCTCTCTTGTGACTTTTGTGTATTCCTATTCACACCCCCTCTACTTGTTTTGTGTGTTCTCTCATTCATTCATTCATTCATTCATTCTCACTCACCAACCACCAACCCACAACCCACAAGCAGTCTCCTTCATTTCCAATTATATTCTTACAACAAATTTGGTGAGGTAGATCGAGCGATGGCATATTCAGGTGTTGTTGTTAGGAGTAACACAAATCCTTTGGCTTCTTGTTCTTCGTATAATAACCAAAGCATCGTGAGGAAACAGCAAGGAGGTGATTTTGAAGTAGGGTTTGGTATAAGGAAGAGAACAAGTGGAGTGGCGTTGATCAAGTGTGGTATCGAGCGTAGCAGTGATGGGAAGAAAGGAGTAGTATCCAATTCCAATTATGTGGTTCCTCTTGACGACACTCTTTCATTCACAAACTCATCATCCTGTATAACTCGTCCTTTAGGTGAGATTCTTAGAGATTTGAACAAAAGGATTCCAGATACTATCGTCAAACCTCATAATACAACTACTATTTCTCCTCCTCCTTCTTCCGATCCTTCTTCCTTCATCCCCTGGTAATATAATCATACTCATCATCTCATTATTTATTTATTTATTTATTTATTTATTTATTTATCATATAAACTCCCTTGCTGTTTTAGGTATCATGCCAACAGGATGTTGAGCTTCTACGCACCAGGATGGTGTGGAGAGATACGCGATGTCATTTTCTCTGATAATTCTACTGTTACTGTTGTTTACCGTCTTACTGTACGCGGATCTGATGGAGAGGTACCATTACCATTACCCTCTTTTTTTACATACACTTATTATTGCAGGAGGATATGTCATCTTCTTAATGAACCATCATTCTGATTTCAAGCTCTTCTTTATATGCTTCTTATTGTATTAGCTATTATATATGCCACTAATCTTATCTCTATATTTTGTTTCCATGGAGAATTTTGGATGGCTATTAAGTTTATAGTTTGGTATATATTTGTTATTTTTTTAAAATAGCAACATAACTGTTCTTATAACATTTTAATTACTTGAGATAAGTTATACTTGAGGTGTAAGCTAGCTCAGTGGTAACAGCTTAACCTTGTAACTTCAAGGTAAGGCGTTCAAATCCTCTCGCCAAGAGTTGTAAGTTGACCATTTGGGCCACTTTGATTTATAAAATTTTCCTCTTAAATATTAATTCAACGCTAAGTCTAGGGTGCACAACTACAATAATCTTGCATCATGCACAAGTTCATTTTCTAAAATTGGATCAATTAGTCTCATCATATCACATTTCATCCAATGGTGGACACAGACTTGTGCATGGTGCAAGATTTATCTCACTTGTGCACAATAGAATTAATTAGCCATGAATTCAGAGTCAGAATTTTAAGTCTAACAGGCAGTACCTTATATACTATTTCAAGCCCAAAAATCTCAGAAATTATCAGCTATATTTGATTCTAAACTCAATATTTATTTTATATATCAACTCTTTTTAAACATAGTATGTGAGAGCCAGTGTGAAGGCACTGGTATTCTACTTGTTGAAATTATGAATTGAACCATATAGATCAGCTTCCTAATTCTAAATGTCCGAAATGACTTTGATTTTCTTTGTTATGGCAGGCCTATCGTGAGTCAACCGGAACAGTATCAACTACCGATGCCTCTATTGGTGATCCAGTTTCAGCAGCAGAGGAAAATGCTTTCTGTAAAGCCTGTGCCCGGTTTGGACTTGGCTTGTATTTGTATCATGAAGATCAAATGACCAACATTTAAGCATCTATATTTTATCTGGTTTACTGTGATTTTTACTGGTTTCTTCTAATTGGTATAAATAGAAGTGAGCAAAAGGTGGCGGTTAGATACTTGTTTTGTACGAATCCAAATGCTTATTTGAAAGCATGTTTTGTTTTTGGCTTTATGTTTTCGAAGTTAGGGTGGCCTAGGCCTTAAATTTGATGTGGAAATGAACAATTTCATTATGCTTTTACTACTGTAAAGGGAATATCCTTTTTACTATTAGACGACTACAAGGTGCTGTCAATATGTTTTGAATCCATGCATGATTTGAAAAACAGGGGTGATATCTGATTATGGAAAATTTAGAATTTAGAAAGTTTATGTATTTCCTATTAGTTGTTTCTATAATTAAAGAAAAATGTGGTGAAATTGTTTTCATATAAGTTATAACTATAACAATTAGAAAACAACTTATAAACATGGAATGTCATGCCATCAGTAAAAAAACTCTTGTGACAAAAAAACTCAATTCCTAACTTTACGGCCGTTACAACTGCTAACCTATCCAACCATTTATCCAAAATAATTTAAGACTTCTATTCATCACATGATTCCATTAAAAGATAATTTTAAAAGTAATTATATATTTTTTTACTTAAAACTCCTTTCATTTATATGTTTTATATATATACCATCATTTTAAAAAGAGAGCACATTTTGAAAGGCGAAGAGGTACAACTAGCACCAGTTATTTTCTTTTATCGTAGTGTCTGATGAAGGCAAAAAAAAAATTGTTAAACCCTATTTGATAAAAAAATTACTTTTTTTTTTCACTTTAAAAAAACCTCGTGGAACAATTGATCTCATACAGTATTTGCATGTGCCATCAGTTATATGTTATTCTTCTATAAATTCTTTCAAACACTCAAAATTGTTTATGGCAATAGATATATCATAACCATTTGCTCATAAATTAATTCAAACAGCCATATTCTCAAATGAAATAATTGGGGAATAGCCTTCCAAAAAAAAAAAAGAATTGGAGGAGGTACTAGATAATTTTTCCATATACTTCGTTATAGCCATTTCATCATGTTTATTTATATCTATTTAAATAATGCTTCAGCTTCATATTTATAAACACGGACAGGACTCAGAAAGGAAAGTAAATATTGTACTTTCAAAATTAATGGTTAGGGGCAAAAAAAAAGCCCTAATAATTCATTCAAGTGTAAGGATAACCAAATTCTAATAATACATATGTAAACGCTAAAGCAGTGATTCACCCACCAAGAGGGTAATTGAAACCCTCAGTTCTCAACTAGCTGAGTAACAGAGAAAAGTACACTTCATGAAAAATAACCAAGATTTTGATTAAAAACCCAACATTGAAGTGGAGTGCACAATGCTCGTCACTCTAATCCTGAAAAAATAATATGTAGTGAAACATCAGATACATGGGTACTAATGGGGATAAGATGAGAACGCAAACAGGCAGAGCATATATAAACATAAACATTTCACCACAACTGCATGATCAGAGTCTGTTGCATTTGATTCTCTAACAGTTAGATAATCTATAATGGATCTCATTCAACTGTGATGCCTGTTTTCCTTTTCCTCAAGGCCAAGGATGGGAATAGGTAGGATCTAGGATACAGTACTATAATATTTGTTCCCACACCCACATTTTTAACAAAAATACTAATATCTGGAACCACATCTGAGATAGGAACTTTAATATGCATTTGAGTTTTTCAGAGATCCACAAGAAAAGCTTGAAACACAAGGAAAAGTAGGAAATATACCTGTTCCATTTGAGTACCATCAGTATTTTTCGGCTCTTGTGTATCATTGGATTCAGCATGAACCACATCTTCATGTTTTTCATCAACCTTATCCAACATTATATCATCGGTCAAGCCTTTTAGATCTGCAGGAAGTTGGCCAGACTTCAGTGCCTGCAAAGTGCAAACATGAAACCCAATTAGATGACGTATCACCAGTCTTTTTTATAACATAAGAAAAAATTTATATTATGAAGATACAATAAAATAGCCAAGAGAATGTTATAACAAGGCTCACAAGACACACTAGTAGCAAGAATCTCAAAACCGTTTCCCCCGTTTCACCCATACAACCAGATCAATGTATGACAAACCAAATTCCATCATGGGGATATGGCAAACAATCCGGTTTACAAAATCTAAGCAAGCGCGTGCTGAAAGAAAAACTGAGGTTGTATTTTTGAGCTCCAAGGACACACAAGACATTTCATAGAGAGTCTCCCATCAGTCTAGCAAGAGGTATTAGTAAAAATGAAATGTAAAGTAATTTCAATATTATGTTACTCATGAGTATGACAAGAACAAAACTTAAGATACACAAGAAATGGTTATCCAAATTAGAAAAGCAAGCACCTTTTCAAGCCTAGCAACCTCTTCAAGAGTCTGTGAATTGACAATGGCAGCCTGCACAGAACAGAAACATGTAAGACCACGGTTAACCCACAAATAACTGTCTGATGTACCAGCATCTAAGAGATGGCAACTTAGTTCAAAAGGATGGCCATTTGCTAAAATTCAGAATAAGGTAATTCCTTGGCTAAAGATAATATCAAACCGGCACATACGATAATTTAAAAGAAACCTGTTCAACACATTATGTATGGCTTACTCAGCCTTCATAGACTACAATGGGAATGTTCCAGTAGGTTCTACTGCTGTTAGTTATAGCTTTCATATAAGTAAGATTGATACTTTACTAATTAAAGAAAGTTACAGCCGTCCCAATTGTTAGAGTCTCTAATAGGAAATTATCTGCTCTCTCTATCTTACTCTCACTCACTTTCCTCTCTAATATAAAAATATTTCACTGTTCACCAATAAAGATTTTATCAAATGGGCTGATGAAACAGAAAGCATACGCATCTTACAGCATAAATCTAACTTTATAGGATAATAAATTATACTTTCAAAATAAGTCAATCTCAAATGCAGATAATTATTAAGCTCTTGTGATGTATTTTGTAGTTGAGACCTCATTAATTTCATTACCAGAAGTTCAGGACTAACTGAACGGGTGGTTTTTTTTTCTTTAATGATTGATGAATAACTATAGTTCTAATCATCTCAGAAACAAGAATTTAAAGTAGCAAGAATTAAAAATAGAAGAATAGGTACTTCAAGGATCAGGCCAAGCATTTTGTTAAGACACTGGTATTTGATAGATTTGACACAGATGAGATGTTGCATGTTTGTTGGTACTGTCACAAGATAAAGATATAATTTAGACTCCTTATGTTGTACTGTAGGGCGACTACAAGTGTTATCAATGGTAGATGGCAGAACATGCCCTGGAGGAAAGGCAGTGCCATGGCCGCCATTAAAAAACACTAGTAATGACTAGTTTTTTATGCAAGAAAATAAAAAATTCCCCATATCCCTGTATATGTGCCATATTGGTGTAATGTACCTGTGTTGTACTACATAGTTGGGCTCATAGATTGTTTGTTATAACAAAGTGTCCCTATAATTTCAAGCATCTTTTAATGGTTTACTGTGAAATTATGAGTTAAAGGCTTAAAGCAAGTAGGTAATCTTCTCATCTAATACAATTTATAATCTACACACACAAATGCATAAAAGGGGAAAATGCACTAATTATAGATCTGTATGCTAAATTGAACATGATGTGCATGGCACATGGTCAACCCATTTGGTGATAAGCATTTTACAAGTTCACTTGTCACTATACCTTAATAGCAATAATTTGCTCTGGAGTAGGAGCAGTCACTTTGGGTGTCTGTTGTTCGTCCGTAGATTCTGAAACTTCTGGAGTTTCAACAGGTGAAACCGCTTTCGCTGGTGCCCTTTGAACTTCTTCTATAACTTCCTTTGATTCAAATAAATTTTTGGCTTCTAAACGTTCCTATTAAATTTTTAAAAACTATCAAATGAAGGAAATACCGATGATAAGGATGTGTAGTTGGTAATAAGATGAAAATCCAATAATATACAATCACTTTCCTTTTTTTAACACTGCAATCTCTAATAATGTGATGAAAGAAACTCTTCATGCATCCACAAATATCATTTTAAGAAAAAAAATTATTTGCACCCAAGATCTGGTTTGCATTTCAAAACATTCAGTCTATCAAAGCTAGTATAAAACAAGGACTAAAAATTAGTCCATATTCTACAGTTATATTATATAATATGTAGTAAAATTTGCACAACTTGGTCTTGGTATTAACTATTAAATACCAGTGGTAAGTTTAAAAATGCCTATTTAGTCATTCAAATCAGACATTTTCAAAGCATCTTATATTTCAAACAACAAACCCTAAATAAATAAAAATATCAGTAGTGACAAAGAAAACCTTACCTTATTTTTGACTTTCTTGAAGTCCAAAACTCGGAGGGACTTGAGCTTGTGAATAACATAAAGCCTATAATTCACTTTTTTTGTAATATTGTTGTCAAGAAGACTAAGGAACTGCAGCTTTGGAAGGGACGCCAAAGGATCAATTTCTACTAAGTTTACAATCCTGTTATTAGTGAGAACTAATGTGTGTAATTTCGGTAGGAACTCTGCAATAATACAAATTGCATATAGTAAGGTATAGTTACATAGCTTGTTACTTACTACAACAAGAAGCTAAAGTTAAAGCCTTAAAGGTTGAGAGTATACCTCCAATATTAGGATTAATTCTAGTAATCCTGTTGTTATTAATGAGTAGTGTACCCAATCGATTAAGATACGGTAAGTTTTCCAATTTGACAATTTCATTGTCGGACAAATCTATAGTGTCAAATTGGTCCTGCGAGAAATCCATTACAAATGAACTCGAAATTCAAGTAGACTCATCAACACAAGATGAACCCTATCAAAATAATGAAAATAAATAATTTAAAAAGAAAAGAAGGGTTACCTCGGTTGCACCTATGTTTTCGATAACAGAAATTTTGTTGCCTGCGAAGAATAGAACAAGCATGTTGGTGTTAAAAGTAAAAAGGAGAGATAGAGATAGTGAAAAGGAATAGTACCTCGAAGATCTAATTCACGCTCTTTGATGGCATTGAAGAAATGAGGGCTTTTCCAGATAAGGTCAGCAGTGAGTCTCACCATATTGATTAACGAGAAGAATGATGAGCACCGATATTACAGAGAAAACTGAGTGTTACTGCTTCAGGGGAGTGAGGGGAAAATAAAACCCTAGTGTCTCAACGACCCTTTCTCAATGTCAACAATAAGAGGTTTTACCATTTTCTGATCTTCTAAACAAATTTTTAAACAATATCCAATATTATTAAAATTGTTTAATTGAACTTTTGCATCCTTTATTTTTACTAATTTATATATTTTATTATTATTTTATTTTAAATTTCGACAATTTATATTTATCTCTTATATTTTTAAATTTAAAAATAACGATTTGACATATTATAAATAACGTAATATATAATTTTATGATATAAAAACATTTAAATGTATTAGTTATGTATATATCATTAATTAAATTGCAAATATGAAGAAAAAAATTTCAAGTTAAAAATTACGTTTGTAGGTTGTTTTATTATGATTTTATAGATGTTAATCATATGACATGTTATTTAAAGCAGATTTCATCGTTATTTTTTAGTTAAAAAATTAGATAAATTAATAAAAATTGTCGAATTTTAAAATAACAATACAAATTTTGTGAATCAAAAAAAATATAAAGATTAAAATTGCAATTAAATATATTAAAATTGTAATGATTACTTTATTTTGCATTAATTATGTTATTTGTCTGTCTAAATATATTGAT
>JBBPBR010000008.1:154360-182752 GCA_037974775.1 Cicer pinnatifidum
TATGTTTTAAAATTTCAACAATGTTATCATTTTTTGTACAAAAATTCAAAAAAATCATCAAAATTTTCAGGCAAAACCCATGAAATTAATAATCATCTTCAATATAATGCAAATTTTATCAAATTCATAACTCAAATATTCAAATACACTCATATTTTTATCTCCAACAACATCAAATAAAGAATGAAAATATTAGTTTATTTCAATATTTAAGATATGAATTTGATTAAATTTGTATTTTATTGAAGATCATAATGAATTTTATAGGTTTTGGTTGAAAAATTTGATGAGTTTTTTGAATTTTTGTTAAAAAAATGACAATATTGTTGAAATTTTAAAACATAAAATATCAAATTGTCACTTAAAATTAAAATAAAAGATCAACTCGAAAAAAAAAAGATAAAGGACTAAAATGTTACTTAAAATTAAGTTAAGGGACTACGAATGTAATTTAGCCTTTAAAAAACTACCGATGGTAGTGTGAAACTAGTATACACTTATTGTGGTACATGTCCTTTTTTTCTCTCCCTATTATTAAATATTTTTAGATTCATCATTTTCAAAATAACCATAACAATGTGAGGTAATGTGGCAAATTAGAGAATTCTAATTGGAAATTAGTATAAACTGATTTTATTTTAACAATATATATTCTTTAGTTATGAAAATATTTCGTGTTAAGAAAACTTTAGATCACAAGAACAGGATGTGTGCCGAAACAAGTGACATAAATTAATTTTAATGTTAGTTTATTTATTTTTAGGCTTAACTAATAAAATTTCCGTGTGTAGCACGTAAAGTGTGTCGTTGCTATATTTTTTCTCCCTAGTAATAATTATAGAAAATCAATGAAAAAACTAAACTCTTAATTATGTTATAAATAAATGATTTATCTATGTATTTGTTGGTGATAAAGGATTTAAATTATTAGAATTAGTAATGAAAAATTAATATATTATAAAAATATGATTTTACTATGTTGAATAAAATTTAAAGTAAGAGAATAATATTAATCTAAAATAAGAAGACTTTAGTATATTATAATTCATTTTGTAGTAACCTATATTTGTTGCAAACATTATTATGTAATATACGTGCATTAGTAACATATTTGTTGCAAACATTATTGTGTTATACGTGCATTCTCACCCGGGATCAAACAATTTATTTTATTTTATTTTATTTACAATTGATAAATATCTATTCGGTATTTCGATCAATATTATTATATAATAAATGTTTTCACTACGTCAAAAATGGCTTTTTACAGCGTCCTTTTTACAGCGCTTGGTAAATACAAGCGCTGTTGAAAATATATTTTAAAAATAACGGAGCCTTTTACAGCGCTTTTTATGACAAACGCTGTAAAAAAAGCACTGTTGTATGTCTTATAACGTTTGCGCATAACGTTATAAGGCTTTTACAGCGCTTGTCAAAAAAACACTATAAAATGAAGCGCTTTCGCGTATTATTTTACGGCGCTTTTCTCACAAGCGCTGTAAAAGGCATGCGCTTTTAAATAATTGAACTACCTATTACAGCGCTTTTTCCACAAGCGCTGTAAAATACATGCGCTTTCATTGAATTTAACTACCTATTACAGCGTTTTTTTCACAAGCGCTATAAAATGCATATTTCAAATAATTATATACGTTGGAAACCCTCATATCATATCCTCTAGATCTTTCAAAACCCTAATATCCTCTACGTACTGTGCAGCCATCTACGTTGTCTCAAGTATTTTTTAATTTGTTTTTGTCAAAAAATCTTTATGATCTCTTCTACACATATATACCACATGATCTGTTATGTTTTAAATCTCTTCAATTGTTCATGAGAAACAACATAATCTGGAATGAACAAATCTGTTAATCCAAAACAACATTATTTCTCATGAACAATTGAATAATTCAGATTATATATACCACATGATCTGTTATGTTTTGAAATTGTCAAAAATTGTCAAAAACTCATATCACATGATCTGTTCTGTTTTGAAACGTGTTGATATGTTTTGTATTGAAAGCTTATTAGTTTATTAGTTTTGAAATCTTATTAGTTTATTAGTTCAGTATTGAAAGCTTATTAGTTTATTAGTTCAGTATTGAAAGCTTATTAGTTTTCTAACTGCATTTATATAGGTGGTATAATATAGATAGGAAATGGATGTCAGCCAATCGATTGTCAAAAGAGTATGAAATTGGAGTGAAGGAGTTTGTTGAGTTTGCAGTGAAGAATGCAAAAGATCCAAATAGAGTAGTTTGTCCTTGTTTACAATGTTATTTTGGAAAACGTGTTAGAGAAGATGAATTAGAAGTACATCTAATATATAATGGAATTGATCAAAGCTACACATGTTGGATAAGACATTGTGAGAAAAAAAAAAGGAAACATTAATTTTGAGAATAATTCGATATATGCTTCAACTGACTTCGATACAGATACATATGAGTCGGATCGAGTTGATGAGATCGCAAAAGCAGTTGAAGAAGATCTTCGAGATTGTCCTAAAATGTTTGAAAATTTGTTGAGTGATGCAGATAAAGAATTATATAATGGTTGTACTAAATTCACAAGACTGTCGGCGATATTAAAGTTGTACAATTTAAAAGCGAATAATGGATGGTCTGATAAAAGCTTTACCGAATTATTAACACTCATAAAAGATATGTTGCCATATGATAATGAACTTCCTAGTCGAACCTACGAGACTAAACAGATTTTGTGTTCTATTGGCATGAGTTACGAAAGGATTCATGCGTAGCGGTATTTCGTTTAGAGTCTAAAAGTGAACTCAAATTAAATTTTGGACATATAAAGAAACTAAAGGTCTCTCACGAATTGAAAGATATGAACACCGTCACATACTTACAAATTATATTTAAGATTGGTCTTAGTATTTTGCCCAAATCAATTTTTGCACTAATAATAATATAGCACGCACGAACATAACTCTAGAATGACACTCTGACAAATTATGAGTCACCACAAGATCAATCAATTAAATGAGAGAACAATATGATGGGTATTTGCTATCAAACTGACAAATATGAGAAAAAATTAATATTAAGATTAGAAGCTTGCTCTAGCATAAACTTAAAGCTACAAATAAAACAGTTAAATCGTATGAGTTTAAATGATTGGATAAAATATGTGAAAACGGCGTCACAATAAATTATTGTATTTCCAATAAAAATGTATCGATAACTATAAAATTCTTGATAGTTAAAACATTCATAAAATTCTTGATAGTTAAAACATTCATAATTAGCGGTAGTTATGACGACTGCAACTGTTGGTAATTCGATCACCCACAACTGGTGGTAATTATATAAGTCTATTTTCTTTGATCGTCAAAAATATTTTGATAACAATTTTGGCGGTGGAACTCTTATAACATATATTTATGAAAATCCAAGAAAATGTTTTTGGAGATAATTTAATATTTTTGATTTTGTATTTGTGATAATAGTAATTAAATAGACAAATGTTTAATAAAAGACATTGTATTTTAGTTAAAAGATTAGATTAAAAAAGTGGATTAACGTGGGATGAAGGGATTAGTTGAGTATGAAAGTAGAGGATTAAAGAGCAGTCGGCAAAAATAAGGCTGTAACTATAGTAACATTTTGTTAGCAAGAGCTGAGAAGTAAAGTGTGATTGTGGTTTGGTTGGTGACAAGATTTTTAATCTTAACCGGTGGAGGCGTTGAGTTGAGTTAGTGGGGTCGCAATGGGGAGAGAGAGAGAGAGAGAGAGAGAGAGAGAGAGATAACGTGAATTTGTATTGTTGCTAGCAAGGATGAAGCATTACAAAACAATTTTGCTTCTTATTCATCTTTTATTTATTTAAGGACTTTCATATGATATGACTAAGCGAAGCATTTTGGTGTCTTAAGTATTTATTTAGCAATTGACTTCTCTTACGTCTCGTGCTTCAACTCCGATTCAATTCAATGGGTGAACTCGGAGAAATCGACGGTAACGTCCTCGTCGCTAAATCACTAGCTCATTTCGGAGTTCAACATATGTTCGGTGTCGTTGGAATCCCCGTTACTTCACTCGCCACACGCGCCGTCTCTCTCGGAATCCGTTTCATTGCTTTCCACAACGAACAATCCGCCGGTTACGCCGCCTCCGCTTACGGCTACCTAACCTCCCGTCCCGGCGTCTTCCTCACCGTCTCCGGTCCCGGATGCGTCCACGGTCTTGCCGGTCTCTCCAACGCCGCCGCTAACACTTGGCCTACCGTCATGATCTCCGGCTCTTGTAATCAAAGCGATTCCGGCCGCGGCGACTTCCAAGAACTTGATCAGATCGAAGCCGTTAAGCCTTTCACCAAATTCTCAATCAAAGCCACTCACATCTCTCAAATCCCTAATTGCGTCGCACAAGTTCTCCATCACGCCGTTTCCGGTCGTCCCGGTGGTTGCTACTTGGATCTTCCCTCCGACGTTTTGCATCAAAAGGTTTCACAATCCGAAGCTGAATCTCTCTTGATCGAAGCAGAGAAGAATCGCACGAAAATTCACACTGAGAATGTCACTGTTGAAGCTTCGAAGATCGAAGAAGCTGTTTCACTTATTCGACGCGCGGAGAGGCCATTGATTGTGTTTGGAAAAGGTGCGGCTTATGCAAGAGCAGAAGATCAATTGAGAAAACTTGTCGAAACAACCGGAATTCCGTTTCTTCCAACTCCGATGGGGAAAGGTTTGTTGCCAGATACTCACCGGCTCGCTGCCTCCGCCGCCAGGTCTCTTGCTATCGGAAAATGTGACGTCGCGGTTGTAATTGGGGCGAGGTTGAATTGGCTTCTTCATTTTGGAGAACCACCAAAGTGGTCGAAGGATGTGAAGTTTGTATTGGTGGATGTGAGTGAAGAAGAAATTGAGCTAAGAAAGCCGTTTTTGGGTTTAGTTGGAGATGCTAAACGAGTTTTGGAGATTCTAAATAAAGAGATTAAGGATGATCCTTTTTGTTTGGGAAGCAATCATCCATGGGTAGAAGCTATTTATAATAAAGCAAAGGAGAATACTTTGAAGATGGAGGGTCAGTTAGGGAAGGATGTTGTGCCGTTTAATTTTATGACGCCGATGAGGATTATAAGAGATGCTATTCTGGAATTGGGTGGAAGTCCTGCTCCTGTGGTTGTTTCAGAAGGTGCTAATACCATGGATGTTGGTCGTGCTGTGTTGGTTCAAAAGGAGCCGAGGACTAGGTTGGATGCTGGCACTTGGGGGACCATGGGAGTTGGTCTAGGTTATTGCATTGCTGCTTCTGTCGCTTATCCTGATCGCCTTGTCGTGGCTGTTGAAGGGGATTCTGGATTTGGATTTAGTGCCATGGAAGTTGAGGTATATATTTTGTTTTCTAATGTGTTATACAGATTACATTACTATTGTTTTAGAATTGTGTTTGTGTGGTGATCTCTGTTAGATATTCCGTTGTGTTTCTCCAATAGTACATGACAGACATAAGCAACTATAGTATGCTGCTGCTAAAAACCAAGTTCCATTTTGAATTATTCACTGATGTTGTGAGGGTTTCTGCTTAGATTTTTAGCTGGTGTTCCTGATAGTAAAGAGATTTCTTAGTTAGTAGTAGTGAACTAGTGATGAAAATAAATGATTTCTTGTGGCATGCATTGGACTGAACAGTGATGAATCTTAGTGCCCAACTTTTATGTTGGAAATGAGTGAGGATACCAAGTTACACATATGAGATATGTGGATTTTACCTTATGAAAACTTCTTAACAAGTTTGTTATTATGGAATTTAGCCTTGTTATTTTAGGTCGTTACTTTTTCCTTGAGGGCCGAGACTTCACAAGTTTTATGTAATGACACTCACAAATGGTAGAAGATAGATCACTATGTTATTGAGAAAAGCATCAAATAATTAAACTCTCAGTGTATGTGATAGGAGGACTAGTGATCAATTACAATTGCAGTGAATAGTGTTACGAAAAAGAGTATAGGATAGAATGAGCTGAGCTTTACAGAGGGAAAGAAGAAATTAATCAGCGGGATAGATTCACCATCAATCATTTCTTGCGTTCTACTTCCTTTCTTATACTCCCTTTAGCTTTCAATATCCCTCAACTGAATGTTAGTTATCTTTGCCCTCGCCCATCTCCTTGTACCTTGGAATCCGGAGCCTCTCTAACTGAATTTGGCTCATCCTGATTGCCATGCTGTGCTGACTCACCCTCCCGCTAGCACTTCCTAATGGAAGGCTTCATTACATTATATATATCTTTTTCTAGCCTGAAAATGAGAATATATGTTTCTTAAAACTAAAATGTTGTTATGCTTGTATATTTTAGCCATGATCCAAATAAATTTTTTATTTAAAAAACTTGGTGAATTTCAATTTGGTAAAAAACATTGATATTTGAGTTTATATATTTTTGGTTCTTCCTACATGTAATGTGATCATATATGGCTGCATATACTTTACTCTTGCAATTCATTTTCTGAATACATGCATGCAATGTTATGCTCCATCTATCTTTATCTTTATCTTTATTTTTATTTTTATCCAGACATTGGTTCGGTACCAACTACCTGTGGTGGTGATTGTTTTCAACAATGGTGGTGTATACGGTGGTGACCGCAGAAGACCAGAAGAGATAAATGGGCCTCACAAAGAGGATCCTGCCCCAACATCCTTTGTCCCAAATGCAGGGTACCACACTATGATGGAAGCTTTTGGTGGAAAGGGTTATCTTGTTGGGACACCTGATGAACTCAAGTCAGCTCTCTCAGAATCTTTCTCTGCTAG
The DNA here is from genome assembly GCA_037974775.1 of Cicer pinnatifidum. Lineage (NCBI taxonomy): Eukaryota > Viridiplantae > Streptophyta > Magnoliopsida > Fabales > Fabaceae > Cicer > Cicer pinnatifidum. The sequence continues at coordinate 161,143 of JBBPBR010000008.1, forward strand.
GAAACCAGCCGTCTTAAATGTTGTCATTGATCCCTATGCCGGTGCTGAGAGTGGGAATTTGCAACACAAGAATTGATTTCCCTTTCTCTGGCCACATGTATTTTCTGTAGACTGTAAGCATCCTTTCACTTTCCCTTCCATTTCATTTACTGTTGTTCAGTTTTTAGTTTTTGTTTTCTGTAATACACAAAAAATAGAGAAAAAAAAGTATATCCACCCTTTTAATTATTAAATAAAAAAGCATGTGAAGTAACCTTACTTTAGATTATCAATTTAGGCCTGGGCTTGTTGGGTTTCAGACTTGGGCTTCAGAGATTGTTTCTGTTGAACCCAGTTTCTAAACGTCCTATATCAGGCCCATGAACAAGTTTATGCTTGTATTTATCAAGATAGAGGTCACGCTCCCTTTTCAGGATGAAGAGTTGATAGCTGGAAGGAGAAACCCAAGAGAATTGTAATGCAACATTTCACGGTTCCTTTGTTTAAGCTTTACACTATTTGAGGTTCTCTTGTACATAAGTTTAAGTTTATGGAATGATTTAATATGGTTGATACACGAATAATCCAAACCAAACAGTTTGGTTCAGTTTTAACTAAGATTTTGTGGCATCGTCGGTATGAAAAACTCCTAAAAAGGCAATATTCTATTTTTTTTACCAAGGCAATAAATAGTCTTTTTTATCTACCCAAAAATAGGCACATCCAATGAGAATAAATTATCTCTTCAACACTAAAGTTAAGGTGGATTAAAAACTACACAGAGCTTCTAAACATCTCGGTATGAGAGTTTTAGACTTGAGGTGGTGGTTGTCTGTCACTCAATTCACTCGATCAACGCACGTAAACATACTTTTTCCTAAATAACCTAAGCATTTTCCGAAGGATAGCTAATAAGGGAATTCCTTTCCCTAACAATTTAAAAAAACACATGTTTTCATAAGTATAATTTCGAATGGAAAAAAAATTGTGTTTTTGTTGAAAAACAAAATATTATACTTTTTTGGAAATATGTTTAGAAAATTTTTAAGAGGGGGAGAAGAAACTTTCACCTAACATAAGTTTGCAAGTTGCCATCTTCAAAAGTGGACTGTCCAATTGAGACCACGGTATTCCTTCCTTTCACATAAGGAAAGACAACCATGTCTTTGTCTGCCAACATAGCTAGGGAAGCAAAATAAGAAATTAAACTAAATAGTCTATCTTCATTGATCAAAGAGACATCAAACTTATCAGAGTAGAGTCCGCCATTAGATTTGTTTCACGATGAATATGTCTTACAACAAGAGTCAAATAGTGCAAAGTATCATAAATAAGTGAAACCAAATTGAAACTCACAGGAGTTGAAGTGCAAACATTGATTAATAAACATCCCGTAGCTAATTTCCACAAGAAGCAGCTGAGCCTCTCATGCGCCTTCCACCTTCAAACAAAACTAAAGTGTATCCTTTAATACCATCATAAGTTGATATAGTAGAGAAGTTCCCATTCAGGTTCCCTAGCCCAAATCAATAAATTCATGCATGCATCTCTTATCTAGGGAGCATAGTCAAAGCAAATCTTCCTGTAAAAGACAAGTTTACCAACAAACATCTTTCCCACCTTATCAAGAATGAGTTGGAAAGTATTTTTTGCTAAATGTGGAACATAGGGACCTCAAGATATGCCTTTAAGTGCTAATTGATTATATTTAATTAACTTTTTTAATAAGCTTAAACGTAATTATTGTCGTCTATAATATTTTCTAAATGGTTTCTTTTATTACCAATTAACTTAACTTTTTTAACGCACTGCGGGCCAGAAATTAAATAAACAATAGTAGAACAACTTAAGATAACAGCGATGATGGCAGCCACAGACTCATTGCTTGAAATCATTCACAATGGTTATTGTATTGTCTCGAGATTCAGTATTCCCCTTTCTGAATATTCATCTATCTTTGACTTATAACTCATCATTTGCAAAAAAATCTCCAACGATTCGGTTATTTTTCATCTATATATTTTTTTTCAAATTTTATTAATATATTCTATTTTAAAATTAATATATAAAAATATTCTACTTTTATTTAAGTTGTAGAAGTCATAAGACACGGCGAAACAAATTTAAATATTTTTTTCTAGTTCAATAAGTCGCAGGTCAGATATACAACTATGTATTATGTATTATTTATATTTTTATTTATTTTAATAAATGAAAAATACTAAATTATAAACAAAAATAATAATAAAATTATTTTATATTAATAAAAAAATACAATAAATGAAACAAATACATTTGCGGTTGAGTAGTACTAAAGAAAATAACGTGTTATAATATTATAATAATTATAGAATACATTATGACTCAACAAACTAGACAAAAAAAGTCCTCAATCGAAGAGGCCTACCAAATATGATCGGGATTTAAATCTACTAATAGTTTGCGACTCACCTGTTTGTGAATCTCAAAAAAATAAACAATATGAAAGGATAAGTTACAAAGACTTAGATAATACAATAATTACCATTAATTAGAAGAGAAATACAAAAAAGTACGAATAAATATTTTAAAATCTTGTGGCGATTATGTTATACACATAATAAATTATTAAATTTATAATTTAATCATTCAAGGAGATGTATTTAAAATTCAATTTATAAATAGGTGAATTAAAATGACAAATCTGAGTAAAAAATATTATCAAGACTTTAGAAAAATTATTCTAAAATTTAGCTAATTCTAGAAAACCATAAAAATCATTTAAATATGTTCTAAACATACAATAAGATTTTTAACCAAACAATATTTTTTTTAGAGATTTATATTAACATTAAAGTTGTGTATTTACCTCAAATAGTCTTAATAAACAATTCTAAAAAAATTGGGTACCCTTCTCCTTCCTTATAACATAAACCCCAACCCAAAATTGTAACAAAGAACATTTGTAGAAGTAAGATAAATTATGGTCTCGAGGATGTTAACTTCATTACAAGGGTTGAAGGTTTATCTGATGTAGATGAAAAGAAACAATGAGAAAGAAATAAGAAAAAATAAAAAAAATGGAAGGAGGGGTGGTGTTTTCGAGAAGAGAGAAGAATGAGAGGATGAGATGGAAAGAAAATGAGAGTGGGTAGGGTTTGTTTGTTTTATTTATTTATTATTATTATTATTATTAATTAATTAATTAATTATTTTATTATTATTTTTTTGAATTTGGACATTTCATCCACAAATCTATACTATCCGGAAATAATGAGTTGAGTCACAAAAAAAAAAAAAAGCAGGACAAAAGATAATAATAAGATAAGAACAAAAGTAGAAAAAGGATCGGGTCATATCCAAAATTATTTTAAGAACAAGTTATTATTTTATTTATTTTGTATTATGATTATTTTATATTATCATAGGTTATTACATATTTACAATTTATAACAAAATTAACAATTAGATTATTAACTTAATAATTTAAAGTTTTTAAAATAATGTTACGAGTTACTACTTTTGAATAAATTAATAAGTAATAATAATAAATAACTTGATATGACTTACTTTATATTTAAGTTTTAAAATTCTAATATATATATTTCATCTTATTTTTATTAAATTCACAACGGATCAAATTTAGTTAAATTAAACGACATATTAAAATATAAAAATTGATCCAATCAAATAATAAAATCAAATACGAAAAGTCATTTGTAATTTTATGTGTTAGTACATGAGGTACCTTATTTACAAGTCCCTCATCGTTCACCAATAGAGGTACCTTATTTACAGGCAAATGCTAAAAGTTACAAAGGCAACGCAAACTAAACACACTATTGTGAACTGAATATTATCTTTTTTTTCAGTATTTATTTTTTATTTGACCACTTTATCTATATTTGGTTAGTTTGCTGGTCATTCGTCAAATTTTGTGATTAGGTGTGTTGAACTAAATAGCAGAAATCTTATTTATATACTATCTCCCCCGTCTTAACTTATATAAAAAAAGAAATAATTATATTTCTTAAATTATCTTTTGTATGAGATGGAGAAAATCCACTTTTTTAGAAAAGATAAACTCAATAATGGATATAAAAATATTTTTGGAACAATCAAAGTTGATCGTTATACTTTTAATTTGAGAAAGTGAATTAAAAAAACAAAAGTGAATTTTGTTTGTTTATAACTTGGAAAGGAGGCAATAGAGGAATATATAAGTATAGTAGTAACATTGTGATGCACGCGGTGGAACGTTTGTGTCATTTGTCGGACCCACTTGTCTCAGACAAAATAAAACAATAATTCAGTCAATTCACCAGACTTTCTATCTTATTTTATTGCGATTTCGATCTCATGCAATCTTATGAGCCACCTCGTCTAACCAATAATATATATTTAAAATGATATATACTAATAATTCCTCCAAAAGCATTTGTAAATAATTTAAATATAAAAATTTATTATTAAAAGTGTATGAAAATTTATGTATTTTAATATAACTTTTTGTTAATTTCTTTAACAAATACCCTATTAGACCAGTTATTTGAAACACGAGTCATTGTCTTTTACTACCACACTAAATGCGATTAGTTTAATAATCACTTTATCTCGTTATAATTGTTTATTTTTAAAAGGTATTTTAAAATAAATGGTTTTGTTTTCAAATTTTAATATAATATTAAAAAATATATATTTTTAATTAAAATTACTGAAAATAACTTCTTATTTTAAACTGTTTTTAAATTATTTTTAAATTTTTCTTTGAAAAATGGTAAGAAAATAATGAACACTCTTAAATTGATATTTTTTATTTTAAAAAATGTAATTTTCTAAAAATAAGCTATAATAATCTCACTATTAAATAACTTTAATAAAGTTAATATGATGTTTTTGTTGTAAAAAAAAAATAATATATAATTAATTTTTTTTGCATTAATTTAAAATATAATATATAACTTAATAATATTAGTATTTATTGATATTTACGATTGTAAATTTTAATTAATAATATAGTGTATGTGGAACCGTGTGTCTCGAGTAATTTCTAGTTTGTAGTGCCGCAGCTTGTTTTGACTATCAACAATACACTAAGCACATTCTTTTTTGTAGGGAAAAGAAGAAGAAAGAAACAACCCTTTCTTACTACTATATAAATATATATATATATATATATATATATATATATATATATATATATATATATATATATATATATATATATAACATCACATTTATTATTGAATGAAGAATGGAAAGGTGTAGAGAAATGGGTAATGAGGTGACAACACCACTGCTAGTGTTAAGGAAGAATAGTGAAGAAGAGAGTGATGAGAAGGTTAATACATTTATGGAAGAATTTAATAAGGTGAGTTGGATGGCAGCTCCAATGGTGGCTGTCACTGTCTCTCAATACCTTCTTCAAGTTGTTTCACTTATGATGGTTGGACATCTTGGTATTCTCGTTTCATTCTCTGGTGTTGCCATTGCCATGTCTTTTGCTGAAGTTACTGGCTTCAGTGTTCTTGTATGTTCTTCCCTCTAATCTCTCTCTCTCTCTCTCTCTCTCTTTTTTCTCTTTATTGACAAGGTGGATCACATATGAAAAAGGGTATTTATTATAATGGACCATCATTTAACTTACTTTAAAGTCAATTAATCAGCTCATAAGACACTACAGTCCTATTCAAATCAAAAAGGAAAAACTATTTTATTTTATTTTTTAATTTGTTTTATCCTTATTTTTTCTTTGATATGATGATGTCTAGCAGTGAGACAGATCTTCACACAATTGATCTGTAAAACAGTAAGTACCGGAAAACATAGTACATAACAACTTTTGTCTCTAACACTAGGGTTTGGATATCCTTCATTTTCTGTTGTAGTTCTGTATCTCAAGGATCTAACGGCTCACATTTTAACCACTTGAAATATTATCTGAGTCTTTCAATTTTTGATCGGATGGTCTAAAATAAACAACTCCAGAAAATTTGAGAGTTGATGAGTAAAATGGAAGATTTGTGAATAACTTTGTCTTTTGATTGAACAAAAGAGTATGAAGAATTACAAAAGAAAGAATATATATAGGATTAATAACTCTTAATATCACTAGGGAACTTTAACAGAAATAAAACTAATCTAATGAACGATAATCTAATAAAACTAACTATGTATCTAATAGTTACAACTCTAGTAGTAGTTAGTTACATAAATAAGAGAATAAATGTTACCTTATGAATATACTCTTTGGTTACATGTCTGGTATCATGTGTTGGGTTGCAGTTAGGAATGGCAGGTGCAATGGAAACATTATGTGGGCAAACATATGGTGCAGAGGAATTTGGAAAACTAGGAAACTACACATGCTGTGCAATTTTAACTCTAATTGCGGTTTGTTTCCCTATATCTCTTGTATGGATGTTAACAGACAAAATACTAATAATGTTCAGTCAAGATATTGCGATGTCTCATGCAGCTCGTGAGTATTGCATATACCTCATTCCAGGTTTATTTGGCTATGCAATTCTTCAAGCATTGATTCGTTACTTACAGACTCAGAGTATGATTTTTCCAATGGTTTTTAGCTCAATTACTTCTCTGCTTTTGCACATTCCTATTTGTTGGATTCTTGTATTTAAGTTTGGATTAGGACACATTGGAGCTGCATTAGCTATTGGAATTTCATATTGGTTGAATGTGGTTTGTCTTTGGATTTATATCAAGTACTCACCAGCTTGTCAAATAACAAAGATTGTTTTTTCTACAAATGCTTTACTTAGCCTCCCTGAGTTCCTCAAATATGCTATTCCTTCTGGATTCATGTTTTGGTAATTACATAACATATCTCTTCAAACATTTTTCGTGCTTTCTTTTATTTTTTTCTTCTAATGACTAAATTTTCATATTAATGTGTAGTTTTGAATGGTGGTCCTTTGAACTGCTTACATTACTTGCTGGGCTTTTACCAAACCCGCAACTCGAAACCTCAGTTCTTTCTGTCTGGTGAGTCATATCAGTTCATTGTTCAAAAGATGAATTATCCATTTCATCAATGAAATTATTAATGTGCTTGATAATTTTCAACAGTTTTGTCAATTCAGATAATGAAACTGAAATTTTTCAATCATAATAGTCCTTTTTGTCTGATACTATAAACTATGTCAGTGTTAAGTGTGAGTTAAAAGTCCTACATTGATTTGGAAAGTGAATGTTAAGCAACATATAAAGTGAGAGATTCACGCATGATTTAAGGATGTGATATTCTAACGTAATCCAAAATTTTGCAGCTTGAACACAACGACATTGCACTACTTCATTCCATATGCTGTTGGAGCTTCTGCAAGGTTTGATTTGATCTAAATGTGTCATAAATAATGATATCATTTGATATTGTATGATCCTTATTTTTTTATTATAAAGCACACTTAATTAATTGATGATGTTTGTTTTGTAGTACTCGAGTATCAAATGAATTAGGAGCAGGGAATCCAAAGACAGCTAAGGGAGCTGTTCGGGTTGTTGTGATTATTGGCATTGCAGAAGCAATTATTGTCAGCACTTTCTTCCTTTGTTTCCGAAATATTTTAGGTTATGCTTATAGCAATGATCAACAAGTTGTTGATTACATCGCGGACATGGTTCCCCTTCTTTGTGTTTCTGTTAGCGCCGATAGTCTAATTGGAGCACTCTCAGGTCAGTTTATATGAATACTTGCTTAATTCTCCGTGTTTCTGTTATCTGATATGAGACAGTTGTAAAATGATTATTAATATTATCGTCTTTGTTGTAGGGATTGCTAGAGGAGGTGGATTTCAACAAATAGGGGCATATGTGAATCTAGGAGCATACTATCTTGTGGGAATACCTTTGGGTTTGTTATTAGGATTTCATTTTCAACTAAATGCAAAAGGACTGTGGATGGGAACTCTATCAGGATCTGTTTCACAAGTCATTATACTAGCTATTGTAACAGCATTAACTGATTGGCAGAAAGAGGTTTGTTTGTTTTATTATAACAACAACTTTTCCCAAATTGTAAAAAAAATAAACTGATTTTGAGGCAACTTTTCATGTGATTGAATTGCAGGCAACAAAAGCAAGGGAGAGGATAGTTGAACAGACAATTAAAACGAGTAATGCATTGGTTGTATGATAAATTAATGACAAACAATGTATCACTCATGTGACTATGCAAGGCATTTGTTTTTTTTTTCTTCCTTTTCTTTTTCTCTTCAGTATAAAGAGATAGATAGGTACATAGAGCTTTTAAAATAATTATATTATTTTATTTTATGTGTCTGTTTCTCCAAAAGAGGTGACTAATAAGTTCGGTTCTAATCCAATTAACTAAAATAAACCTATTGGAGATCCTAGTAGATAGATCTCAACTCGGAAAATAGTGAAGAGAGTATGTCTATGGACATGTGTTTTTCATCATCATTTATTTACATACAGCTGTTTCGTGATTGTTTAAATGTTTTGCATTATTAGCCTATAGTCAACTTTTGTCTGTACATGTGATTTTTGTACTGGATTCGTATGATATGATAAATCTCATACCATAATTTTTAGAACATGCTTCGGTGCATTTAATTGAGACGGATTTGTCTGGGGCCCACAGTCCATTATATATGTGTTTTAAATGTCTTACCATCAAATGATTGTAATATAATAATTCATAGAATAGATTATCTAGTAAAATTTAATATATTTATAGGGAATTTTTTAAGATAATATTCATGTTGAAAGTTACTCTTGTTAGGAATTATGCGTAAGATAATTCCATCTCACATAATGAATAATAGATGTATTTAATATTTTGCTTTATGATTCATCATCATTTATTAATAAATAATATAATATGCTGCATACAATCAATGATTATATCATAAAAATATATAAAAGCAAGGCAAAAATGTCGCAATCTTAGTTTTTTTTTATTAAGGAGAAACAAATTATTAAGTAATCAAATCTGTATAAATATAAAGAGAAATATAAGGTGAATATTATTCTATCCACGTATAATTAAGAGCAATGAGAGTGAACTTAACTAAAGTGTGTGCAGATATATTTGTACTCCTTTTGAAATTCCCCAAACCTTTTTGTCTCTTTGGTTCGTAGTAGAAAAGGGGAGAAGGGTAGAATTTACAAGTTGCACGTTCCATGGTGTATCATCTAAGCCACGTAATTAAGGTATGAATTGGAGAGGTTGTGGGGTCCAAATTTTATAGCGATCTTGAAGAGGAAACCAATTATCTTCCCAAACCTTTATAGAATCACTCACTGCAATTCCCTATAGATGCTGATAAGGATTTCTAGAACATCATGATGATTTATATTTTAATAAATAATGATAAATTTTATTTATTTTATTTTAATTCATAATAATTTTTAGTTTGTTTTGATTTAGAATTGTAATAATTTTAATATAGATTTAATTTATGTTATGTATTAGTGAAGATATTTTACTTCTTTACATTTAATTTATTTTAAAAAAATATGATGTAAACTCAATATGAATCTAGAGAATGATGTCATTTATGACTCATTTAAATTCAAAGATAGTTGTAAATATGCATTTGTAACTTCATTGAGATAAGTATGAAATGAATTAGAATTTCTATAATGAGAATTGTGACTAAGCTAAATCTCTTCTTTATGTTCTTAAATTAGAATTTGCTTAAATTTTATCAATACTTTCTTACTATTGTAGGGATTTCACATTATTTTATCATTCATTCTTAATTTGTGGCGTCTTTTTCATGTTCTCAACCTAATCTATATTTTTTTTCTTTTATATTAACACTTTATTTGAAGAAATCACTTGATTAAATCTTTAATTCTAGGTGGAAGCATTCACTGAAGAGCGTGAGATATCCTCTTAAATGTACAAAAATGATGGAGGTAGGAGCTTTCAAAATTTATTTGCTTTAAACTTTTGTTACGTCCGTGTTCTTAAAAAAAAAAATATAATAATAATAATAATAATAATAATAATAATAATAATAATAATAATAATAATAATAATAATAATAATAATAATAATAATAATAATAATAATAATAATAATAAAAGTAATAACAACTAACCTCCCCCTTTCTCTTTCTTTCATTTCACTTCCTCCCCCTTTCTTCCTTCTCTCTCAGCAACCCATCCTCCCCCATTTTTCATTTTTTTTCTTTTCTTCTCTTTCTTTCTTCTTCTTCTCACTTAAAACCAAGCTAGTCTACTTAACTTTTAAACTCATAGGAAGGATATACAAGTGCTTGGGTGAAATTTTGGGTTAGGGTTTATCCTCTAAAGAAGGAGAAGGGTACCCATTGAGAGTTGTCGATTGAAACTCTTTGAGGTAAGTACACAACTCTAATCCTAGTATGAATTCATAGAAAAATATAGATTTGAGTAAAAATCTTATTTTGTGCTTAGGGTATATTTAAATGATTTTTAGGCTTTCCTAGAGCTAGTTAAACTTTAGAATAATTTTTCTAAAGTCTTGGAAATATTCTTGATGCTCAGATTTGTCCGCTGAGATCCTGCCGGCTAGTTTGAGAGTTGTTGGAGAGCAAAGTTAGACGATTCTCTATAACTGTGAGTTGACGACGGTCATCGTCATATATTTTTATACTGCTATTATTTTTATTTTACTTGTTTTCTATATTAAAGTTTATTGACAATTTTGGGAAACACAACCTTTGAATTTTATCTCAATTTCGTCAATTATTTAATTTAACGGTCTTTATTATATAATATGTTATTTGTTGGATTTACGTATGAGTTAAAGTATTTAAATATATATTTGTTATACGATTGAATATATTTTTCATGAATTTCGATGAAATAATTTTAAATGCGTGTTTTGGGAAGTTGTTGTTATAACTATTAAATCGTCAACTGCGTTGGGTGCACCTAGTTACCACGTGTTGATTAGGGAAAGTTAACCGTTAGATGGAGCCGTCCCTACGAGAGAGGTCATCCGTAGGAGGAGAGGGCTATCAACGAGTTGTAAGCTTCCTAATTGATATGTGATGATGCGTTGCGGGATTGAGAGGAGAGGGCCATCCGTTAGATGGAGTCGCCCCTAAGGGAAAGGCCACCCTTAGGAGAAAAGGGCTATCAATGAGATAAAGCCGCCTCTTGATTCTAAAATTTTGTATTGTTACTTGTCTGATTTTATGAGGATTTTTAAGGTTGTTTATTTGGATTTCGTTTCGTTATTCACTGGGTTTTAAATATTTTGTTAAGCGATTAAACAATTACTCGTGCCTTTTGTGTTTCCCTTCTAATTGATGGTGGTTGTTGTCTCCTCACTAAGTCTTTGTGACTTACCCCTTTATGTTGCTTATTTTTTTCAGATTCGCAAGCAGCTGAGTAGGAATCAATTATTTGATTCAAGTCTCAACATACTTCTTTTTTTTGGTAGGCCTCTTTGATCGAGGACCATTTTTGTAACAATTGTTGAGTCTATGTAATTTGCAGCTATTTTGGAGTCTAGAAAGTTTATTTAGTTTTGGGAAGTGTATTAAACAATTTGATTATGTTATGTGAATTATGACTGGATTGAAAGCTGAACAGGGATTTCAAAATTTGGGAATGTTGAATTTACAGAGGAGACTCTGTCGAAATTTCGAATGAAATTATGTGTAATTTTTGAAATGGTTAGAGAACGATTTAGTTATGAAATTGTCAAGTTAATTGATAGGCTTGTCAGGCTAGGAGTATAGCTTGTGCGCCGGTCACGACATTTAAATTTTGGGTCGTGACAAAGTTGGTATCAGAGCTCGGTCGTAGGTCCTAATAGCTGCAAACATAAGGTGATAATAGATTCTTGTTAGTAAATTGTGAACCCGGGCACAACTTACTTATAAGGGCTATTAACACTTTATGAGAGTCTTATATGTTGTCTGAATCTGTGTTTAAATTCATCATCACAATCTTACCACAATTTCTTGTCGTCTTATTCAATCTTTGATCAATGTTGTTCGAATAGGTGAGAATGCCACCAAAGACTCGGAATCCTACTATAAGGGAAATTGTTGATGAATCAATTTCTCAAGCTCGAGGTGCTCGTCAACGAGGTCGTGTTTCAGTTCGTGCTCGAAATAGGGGTAGAGCTAATGTTGGCGGACGTGGTTTGAATGCTAATGTTGAGGTACCTAGGAGGAGGCGCGGAAATCCAGCCATGGAAGAGTTTGCTGCTGGTTTGCAAGGATTACAACAGGTTGTGCAACAACTTGTTGGGGTTGTCGTTGGACAACAACAAGAGGGTGATCAAAGACATGAAAATGTCAATGGTCAACAAGAGGTGAGACAAGCTGAGCATCAGACGACTACTGCAATGAGGGGTATTGAGGTTACTTTACCAGATTTCATGAAGCTTAAACCCCCTACTTTTTCTGGGTCCAGTGCAACCGAGGATCCACAACAATTCATTGACAGTCTAGAGCGGCTTTGGAGAGCATTGGGTTGTTCTGAGGTAAGAGCAGTAGAATTGACATCATTTCAGCTAGTAGGCGTGGCACGTGATTGGTTTGATACAGTGTCACGTGGTAGACAAGTGGGGTCACTTCCGTTAGCATGGAGAGAATTCTCTCAGTTGTTCATGGCTCGTTTTCTTCCGGAGAGTGTTAGGGATGGATTAGCTCATGAGTTTGAGCGATTGGAGCAAACGGAGGGTATGACAGTTTCAGAGTATAGTGCTCGTTTTACACAGCTCTCTAGACATGCCCCTTATCCTATCACTGAGGAGATGCGTGTTAAGAGGTTCATTAGAGGATTGAAGGATTATTTATTTAGATCGGTGGTTGGATCTAATTGTTCTACTTTTGCTGAGGTTTTGAGTTTGGCCCTTCAAATCGAGCAACGACAGAAGGAAAAAGGATGCAATAGGCAAGATACACGGAAGAAACAAAGGGTTGAAGGATCTTATAGTAGCTATTCGAATCATGGTGGTGGGTCTATGTTTGGTTATCAGGGGCAACAAAGACTCATGTCTCAAAGGGGTGGTCATAGTGGGCAGTCTTCTGGGACAGTGCAGATTCGTAGATCAGATTCTGGAGCAGCATCACAATCCACTTTCCCTCAGAGACATTCTGGTGTTTCAGCTACACGATGTTCTACTTGTGGTAGGTTTCACTTCGGGAGTTGTTCTAGAGATGGTAATGCTAAGGTGTGCTACCAATGTGGCCAAATAGGTCATATTAGGAGGGATTGTCCTGTAGACACGACACATCCATCCTCTAGTTATGCATCAGCACCAACAACTTTGGCATCTCCTCAGACTCATTCTGCATCTGTGCGTCATAGTGGAAATTCTTATGTTAGAGGTTCGGGAACATTCCAGCAGCGAGGTAGAGGATTTGGTGGTAGAGGTCAGGTACCAGCAGGAAGAGGTCAGGCTCGAGTGTTTGCTTTGACTCGTCAGGATGCTCAGACATCCAATGCAGTAGTTACAGGTATACTTTCTATTTGTTCTACAGATGCTCATGTTTTGTTTGATCCTGGAGCTACACATTCTTTTGTATCTGCGTGGTTTGCTACTCGACTTGGTAAATGTTCATCTTCTTTAGAAGTGCCTTTAGTTGTAGCTACACCTGTTGGAGGAAATTTGCATGCTAAATCTGTGTATCGTTCTTGTGATGTAACTATTGATGGCAAGGTGTTGCCGGTAGATTTGGTAGTTATTGACTTGATAGATTTTGATGTGATTTTGGGTATGGATTGGTTGGCTTTGCATCATGCCACTTTGGATTGTCATAACAAAGTGGTGAAATTTGAGATACCAGGACAGTCAGTCTTCTCATTTCAAGGAACACATTGTTGGGTACCACATAATCAGATCTCAGCCTTGACTGCTAGCAAGTTAATGAGAAGAGGTTGTCAAGCGTACTTAGCCGTGGTAAGGGATACACAAGTGGCCGAAGAGAAATTAGAAAAAATTCCAATAGCATGTGAATTTACAGATGTTTTTCCTGAAGAACTTACTGGGTTACCACCTGATAGGGAGATTGAATTCTCTATCGACTTAGTCCCAAACACTCATCCTATATCCATACCTCCTTATCGTATGGCCCCAGCAGAACTTAAGGAGTTAAGGGAGCAACTTCAAGATCTTCTTGATAAGGGTTTTATTCGTCCAAGTTCTTCTCCTTGGGGAGCACCGGTATTATTTGTAAAGAAGAAAGATGGATCCATGCGGTTGTGTATAGACTATAGGCAGTTAAATAAAGTAACTGTAAAGAATAAATACCCTTTGCCACGCATTGATGAGTTGTTTGACCAACTTCAAGGAGCTCAATGTTTTTCTAAGATTGATTTGCGGTCGGGGTATCACCAGTTGAAGATTAAGAGGGATGACATAACGAAGACAGCTTTCCGCACGCGTTATGGGCATTATGAATTTCTGGTTATGTCATTTGGGCTTACTAATGCCCCAGCAGCTTTTATGGATTTGATGAATCGCATTTTTAAACCATTCTTGGATCAATTCGTGATTGTGTTTATTGATGATATCCTTGTTTATTCCAAGAGTAAAGAAGAACACGAGCGTCATTTAAGGTTGGTTTTGCAAACCTTAAGAGATAACCAATTATATGCCAAATTCTCGAAATGTCAATTTTGGCTGGATAGTGTGGCATTTTTAGGACATGTTGTGTCTAAGAATGGAATAAGTGTAGATCCAAGTAAGGTGGAAGCAGTCCAGAATTGGCCCAGACCTACCACAGTGAAGGAGATTCGGAGTTTTCTTGGTTTAGCTGGTTACTATCGACGTTTTGTGAAGGATTTCTCAAAGATTGCGTCTTCGTTGACTAGGTTGACGCAAAAGAAAGTTGAGTTCCGATGGACTGATGCATGTGAGGAAAGCTTTCAAAAATTGAAGGAGTACTGAACTTCAGCACCTATTTTGGCATTACCTGTAAGTGGTGAAAGTTATGCAGTTTATTGTGATGCTTCTAGAGTTGGCCTTGGTTGTGTGCTTATGCAACAAGGAAAGGTTATTGCCTATGCATCTAGACAACTCAAGAGGCATGAAGTGAACTATCCCACACATGATTTGGAAATGGCTGCAGTTATTTTTTCTCTTAAGATTTGGAGACACTATTTATATGGTGAGACTTGTGAGATTTATACCGATCATAAAAGTCTTAAGTATATCTTTCAGCAGCGAGACTTAAATTTAAGACAAAGAAGGTGGATGGAACTCTTGAAAGATTATGATTGCACAATCTTATACCACCCAGGGAAAGCAAATGTTGTTGCAGATGCTTTGAGTAGAAAATCCATGGGCAGTCTTGCTCATATAGTAGAAGTCAAGAGGCCAATAGTTAAAGAATTTCAAGAAGTTGTCAAAAGTGGAATTCAATTTGAACTTGATCATTCGAGGTTATTTTTAGCCCACGTACAAATTCGTCCAACCATAGTTGATGACATCAAAAAAGCTCAGAGTCAAGACCCATACTTGGTGAATATGGTAAATAATGTTCAGAATGGTAAAATTTCAGACTTTTCAGTTGATTCTGATGGTGTGCTGAGGTTGAAGTCTCGGTTGTGTGTTCCAAATGTTGGCGACTTTAGGAGGAAAATTTTAGAGGAGGCTCATCATTCTTCTTACACTATTCACCCAGGTTCTAATAAGATGTATCAAGACTTGAGAGAATTGTATTGGTGGGAAGGGATGAAGAGAGACGTGGCAGATTTTGTCTCCAAGTGCTTAGTGTGTCAACAAGTAAAAGCTGAGCACCAAAAGCCTGCGGGGTTACTTCAACCTGTTGAGATACCTGAGTGGAAGTGGGAAGGCATCGCTATGGATTTTGTCACAGGATTACCACGAACCCAAAAGGGTTATGACTCAGTATGGGTGATTATAGATCGGTTGACCAAATGTGCACACTTTTTGCCTGTGAAGACTACTTATACTGCATCTCAATATGCTAGACTTTACTTAGATAAAATTGTCTCTTTGCATGGTGTACCGGTGTCTATTATTTCTGATCGTGGGGCTCAATTTACTGCTCAATTTTGGAAGTCGTTCCAAACTTCATTAGGAACTCGTTTGAAGCTTAGCACAACTTTTCATCCCCAGACAGATGGTCAATCTGAAAGGACGATACAAATATTGGAAGATATGCTTCGTGCTTGTGTTCTAGATCTTGGAGGTAGTTGGGATCAGCATTTGCCTTTGATGGAATTTGCATACAATAATAGTTATCAATCCAGTATTCAGATGGCTCCATTCGAGGCTTTGTACGGAAGACGTTGTAGGTCTCCGATAGGATGGTTTGAAGTTGGTGAAGCTAAATTAGTCGGTCCAGAATTGGTTCAAGATGCCATTGAAAAATTTAAATTAATTCGAGATCGTTTAATGACAGCTCAAAGTAGGCAAAAATCTTATTCTGATAAGAGGCGTCGTCCCTTGGAGTTCTCGGTGGGAGAACATGTATTCCTACGTGTTTCACCAATGAAAGGAGTTTTACGATTTGGTAAGAAGGGGAAGCTAAGTCCAAGATTTATTGGACCATTTGAAATTTTAGAAAGAGTTGGACCAGTAGCGTATCGCTTGGCACTTCCACCGGATCTCTCGGGAGTTCATCCAGTTTTTCATATTTCGATGCTTCGGAAGTATCTTCATGACCCTTCTCATGTGATTAATCATGAAGAAGTACAGTTAGATGAGAGTCTATCATACGTTGAGCATCCGGTAGCTATATTAGACCGCCAAGTGAGACGTTTACGCTCAAAAGATATCGTTTCAGTAAAAGTCCTTTGGCGAGGCCCATCCGGTGAAGAAACTACTTGGGAACCCGAAGAAGTCATCCGTGCAAAGTACCCGCACTTATGTTGAAATTCAAGGTTAGCAATGTTTATTAATTAAATAAAAAGTCAAATAAATTCGAGGACGAATTTTTATAAGGGGAGGAGATTGTTACGTCCGTGTTCTTAAAAAAAAAAAAATATAATAATAATAATAATAATAATAATAATAATAATAATAATAATAATAATAATAATAATAATAATAATAATAATAATAATAATAATAATAATAAAAGTAATAACAACTAACCTCCCCCTTTCTCTTTCTTTCATTTCACTTCCTCCCCCTTTCTTCCTTCTCTCTCAGCAACCCATCCTCCCCCATTTTTCATTTTTTTTCTTTTCTTCTCTTTCCTTCTTCTTCTTCTCACTTAAAGCCAAGCTAGTCTACTTAACTTTTAAACTCATAGGAAGGATATACAAGTGCTTGGGTGAAATTTTGGGTTAGGGTTTATCCTCTAAAGAAGGAGAAGGGTACCCATTGAGAGTTGTCGATTGAAACTCTTTGAGGTAAGTACACAACTCTAATCCTAGTATGAATTCATAGAAAAATATAGATTTGAGTAAAAATCTTATTTTGTGCTTAGGGTATATTTAAATGATTTTTAGGCTTTCCTAGAGCTAGTTAAACTTTAGAATAATTTTTCTAAAGTCTTGGAAATATTCTTGATGCTCAGATTTGTCCGCTGAGATCCTGCCGGCTAGTTTGAGAGTTGTTGGAGAGCAAAGTTAGACGATTCTCTATAACTGTGAGTTGACGACGGTCATCGTCATATATTTTTATACTGCTATTATTTTTATTTTACTTGTTTTCTATATTAAAGTTTATTGACAATTTTGGGAAACACAACCTTTGAATTTTATCTCAATTTCGTCAATTATTTAATTTAACGGTCTTTATTATATAATATGTTATTTGTTGGATTTACGTATGAGTTAAAGTATTTAAATATATATTTGTTATACGATTGAATATATTTTTCATGAATTTCGATGAAATAATTTTAAATGCGTGTTTTGGGAAGTTGTTGTTATAACTATTAAATCGTCAACTGCGTTGGGTGCACCTAGTTACCACGTGTTGATTAGGGAAAGTTAACCGTTAGATGGAGCCGTCCCTACGAGAGAGGTCATCCGTAGGAGGAGAGGGCTATCAACGAGTTGTAAGCTTCCTAATTGATATGTAATGATGCGTTGCGGGATTGAGAGGAGAGGGCCATCCGTTAGATGGAGTCGCCCCTAAGGGAAAGGCCACCCTTAGGAGAAAAGGGCTATCAATGAGATAAAGCCGCCTCTTGATTCTAAAATTTTGTATTGTTACTTGTCTGATTTTATGAGGATTTTTAAGGTTGTTTATTTGGATTTCGTTTCGTTATTCACTGGGTTTTAAATATTTTGTTAAGCGATTAAACAATTACTCGTGCCTTTTGTGTTTCCCTTCTAATTGATGGTGGTTGTTGTCTCCTCACTAAGTCTTTGTGACTTACCCCTTTATGTTGCTTATTTTTTTCAGATTCGCAAGCAGCTGAGTAGGAATCAATTATTTGATTCAAGTCTCAACATACTTCTTTTTTTTGGTAGGCCTCTTTGATCGAGGACCATTTTTGTAACAGTTGTTGAGTCTATGTAATTTGCAGCTATTTTGGAGTCTAGAAAGTTTATTTAGTTTTGGGAAGTGTATTAAACAATTTGATTATGTTATGTGAATTATGACTGGATTGAAAGCTGAACAGGGATTTCAAAATTTGGGAATGTTGAATTTACAGAGGAGACTCTGTCGAAATTTCGAATGAAATTATGTGTAATTTTTGAAATGGTTAGAGAACGATTTAGTTATGAAATTGTCAAGTTAATTGATAGGCTTGTCAGGCTAGGAGTATAGCTTGTGCGCCGGTCACGACATTTAAATTTTGGGTCGTGACAACTTTGATATACTAAGTTAACAAGATTGGAGGTTGATGTCATGTCAAAATAATATAATTTCTCGTTTCTTTAAAGCTAAAATATCTAGCTACGTTTGGAGAAGCCGTTGGAATGTGAAGTTTGTTGTTCAAGCTGGTCGGTCACATGTGGTACATTTGTTTTGGTTATAATATATCCCTATTTGGAACAAGAAATTGTTATTCCGACGTTTGCGCATACTCCCTCAAATTAAGAACCTTATTTGACGCATTTGCAAGTGGTGTTTTCCCAATCACGTCAAACTACAAGACAAAGTTGTGAATAGCTTTCATATCTTTGAGTGTTTGAACAATAATATTTGATAAAAATGTAATTCCTCTAACACATATAAGTAGGCTACTAGTGTACATAGAGATATTCATGATCCAAAAAACTGAACCACATTAGATTACATTTATGATTTGGTTTGATTTTTGAAAACCACTTTTAAAATAAGTTCTTAACAATTCTGAACCAGTTTGAAACTGATTTATAAATATAAAACAGTTTAATATTTTGAACATATTTTTTAATTAAAATCATATTAAAAATAGAATTTTGAAACTTTTTACGATAAACAAATTTTTGATTTTATTTCGAAAAAAATATATGTAAAAAATTTTTGAAGAAATTTTTTTTCGAGAAAAATAGATATAAAAATTTCAATAAAAAAGTTTCAATTTTTTTTTATTAAAAAAACCGAAAATTCTTTAAGAGAAAAATGTTTTTGATTTTTTTTCCAAAAAGTTCAAGAAAAAACTGATTTAATTTTTTCCAATTTATCATTATGGTTCAATTAACTATATATTTTACCCACCTCTAACCCTACATATTGTAGTTTTATTTCAAATATGATTTTTTTGTATGTTTCAAGATTATGCGTCAAATTTTGTTAGTGTTATTTGGAGCATTTAGAAGCAAATGAAAAAAAAATTGGAATAATCATCTTGACTTGTTGCAAGATGGTGTATTTAATCGAGCAAAGAAACTAGTATCAAATTATAAAAATGCAATTAAATAGAAATTGATATATCATATATGCATGAGAGACGAATCAGGCCAATATATATTCTTGGCAACAGAGAATGGTTTACACCTATTTATGTTCATGTAGGTGAAGCACTTGAATTACTATTAGCGTTGATTTGGTTCATTGATTCCAGCTTGGCCTTGTTGATTTTGAATTGGATTATTAATTAATAGGTTGTTGATGCCTTTCAGTCTCGTAATGTGAATGTCACTAAATTTGGTGATATCATATATCTAATTGTTGGCGTACGTACAATTTAACCAATGTAATTAAAGTTGTTTCAAAGAGTTCACATCTTACAAGATACTGCATGTTAATAAATAGGTTGAGGATTTGAATTTCCCACGTAGAATATTATAAATGTAAACAAACGCGAATATATAATATTATTTTTTTATTAATTGTAGAGTATTATAAAAACAAACAGAATTAAAAGTCCTTAATTATAAATGAACACAAAAATATACTACATCACAGCAACAACAACTAAAGAGTAGATACTTTTGAAACAAAATATTTTATAAAAAAAGAAAAAGAAAAACTTACTAGTAATATATTAGTAATTAGGAAGCAAGCATGAAGCATGGACTGGATCGATGATCCATGACCATAATTAGTAATAAGGAGGGCGTGGCGGCGGAGGACCGGGATGACCAGGCTGCGGAGGCGGTGGGCCTGGATGACCATGCTGTGGCGGCGGTGGTGTATGATGGATGTGCATAACCGGCGGTGGCGGTGATGGAGCGTAAGGATTTGGAGGAGGGGGTGGATGGTGGAAGACAGGTGGTGGCGGTGGAGCAAAAGGTTGAGGAGGCGGTGGAGGGTGGTGGGAGTGGGACATAGGCGGCGGAGGTGGACCTGGAGCGTGTGGTGGGCCCCTTCCCATCGGAGGTCCTGGTGGTGGAGGCGTATGCCTATGGTTGTGAGGGTAACTCATGCTTAATTTAATTTGGTTAATTATGATTTATTTTTGCAATGAATTAAAAACACTATAGGACTAGTACCAGCCTCAATATAACTTATATAGACACATTGATGTGAGGAGAAGCTTCAAAATATGATGACGTTGGAGACTGACTTACAAGTATATATTGTATGGTTGAGAATTCACAATGGGACTGGTTGGTCGACTGTTTGTTCACATCTTCTTCTACTGTGCACTTCATTATTAAATAAATTATATATCTCTAACTTAGACACTAAGCTTAAACAATACTCTCTCCACTCCTATTTATAAACAATAAATATTAATTTGCTCTAATTACTTCTATTTATAAATAAGTTTGCATTTGGTTTACACTTGTTATTTATAAATCAAATATTAATATCAGTATTTTATTTATAAATAAATAATACAGAGAAGGGAGTAATTTACGGATAATACATGTCGGCTACGGGTCCCATAACATATTGGATATGGTAAGATTCAGTCTTATTTATCATTTATGTATAATTTTAATTTGTCCTTTTAGTTAGAACTTTTATTATTTGAAAAATAAAACTCAATTCTCACATACAATAAAGTTAAGAATGAGCTGTTCCATTTACCACTCTTACAAGTGCTCTATGGTATTGAAAGTTTTAACTAAAATTGACAATATTTTTTTAAAGTAATAATTTGCGATACTTTTTATTTATATAAAGAAAATTATGATATAATTTATGTTTTAATATTAAATATATATTTATTTTAATAAAATTAATATCATTTAAGTCATTATTTAAATAAAATAAAATAAAAATACCCATTAATGTATACTTATAAAATATAACGTCCGTTTAAAATTTTTAGATAGCGGAATGAAATGCATATTACAATTTGCCTCAAATCAATGTCTCATTTAAAAAAAAAAATCTCGTTATATATAA
>JBBPBR010000008.1:183194-217737 GCA_037974775.1 Cicer pinnatifidum
ATAGATAAAATATTAGATATATAACAAGAATGACGCATAAACTTAATGTTTTAAGGTTTTTGATTTAGTACCATTCTAGTAATATATTTATTAATTGCATGACTTTTAAAACAATAATATAATTCTTAAAATTGAAAAATATCAATTAATTTAGTTATTTTTTTTTCAAATTTTGGAACACTGTTTTAACCATTATATGCTAGTTTTAATGCAACAAAAAATTATTTAAGTTGATATATATATTATTTGTTTTGATAGATGTTTATTATATAAATGTTTTGAAAAAAATTTGTACCAAAAAAAGTATTTTGTAAAAAAGAAATTAATTCTTGTTTTTAATTTTAATGAATGCATTTTTATTTTGTAAATTTGAAGGATTAAAAAGGAATAACATCAATTGTAAAAAAAAAATAAAAAAAAATAAAAGAATAAAATCGTATTTACTAAAGTTTTTTTTTGGTTTGAGTTTGACTGGTTTAATTTGGAAACGCGAAAAGAGCGCGCGCAATGGCAGTGAGTAAAAAAAGAAGAAAAAGAGAAAGAAGAAATGAGAATGGTAATGCATATGCATATGCATGGCGATGAGATTGAGAGGAAGAAATGGAATCGCCTCAACATCAGAATCGAAAATGCGATAGAATGCAAGTTGATAAATCTTCTTTATGCAATTGCGTTGTTAACTTTTTATTAGAAGAGAATTACATTCTAACAGCTTTTGAACTTCTCCACGAACTTCTCGACGATGGACGTCACGATCAAGCCATTCGCCTCCAACAATACTTCTCCGATCCTTCTCGCTTCCCTCCCAATCAAATCTCTCGATTCAATTCTCTCCCATGTATCTCTATCTCTCCCTCTCTTCTTATTATTCCAATATATCATAATGTCTTATTTAATTCTGCATATTTCATAAATAATAAGTTAGGATTTATAATTGACATTCCTATGATTTCTGCAATTACATTTTCATTACAATTACAGTTGCTTTAATCCTCTGCTATCCATTTGGAGGATCAAAATGACTATTTACTCTATTTTTGTATTTCAAATATCTAAATTCAAATTGAAGTTGATTTTGCATGTTGCTTTTGCAGCGGCAGATCCTCAAACACTGCTTCAATGTAAAGAAGATGCGGAAGAAAAGTTAGCCATAACAGATTATGAACTGCGTCTGGCACAGGAAGACATTTTAAAACTGAGAGAGGAAATGAAAACCAAAACAGAAGGCACTATTATTGATGCAACTACGAATTCAAGCGGAGATGTTTTGGTGAATCGTGGTGGTACTGAATTACAAACTCAACAACCGAAAGGGAATAATAACGGTTCATTTGCTGCTTTGGGTCCACTCAAGAAAAATGAGCGGCGAGATCTTAATTTTGCTGTCAAGGAATATTTGCTTATAGCTGGTTACAGACTCACTGCAATGACATTTTATGAAGAGGTATACCAAATTACTAATATCATTCCTCATTCACTCAAGTGTCTTCACATTTTATTCAAACCATTTTTAGTGCTTAATGTTTAATTTGCAATAGTTCTTTGTCTCTGTAGGTTACGGATCAGAACTTGGATATTTGGCATAATACACATGCACTAATACCAGATGCCTTGCGTCATTATTATTACCAGTTTCTTTCATCAACTTCAGAGGCTCCTGAGGTGATTATTTAACTTGTGGAGTAGCCAAATTATCTCATTCAATAAAGTAATATAATACTACCTAAAGGAATGCTGATATGTTGATGTTCCAACTCGTTGGCTTCTTAAATTTAATGTTTTCTGGATGTTTTAATTTTATGTCTTGTATGATGCATACTTATATTTTAAGAAAAAAAGGATGATGCACTTTTAGTATAAACTAATTTTACACTGACAGTGAATAAGACATTGATTTTATCATTTCACTAGATAATTATAACCATCACTATTAAATAACCACTTATTCAACGGTTTGGATTGTGCATGGTCATTAAACTCATATTTTAATGTGCTTATTTCTTTTGTTGTTGTTATACTTTCTCTTAATATTTTTGCTGATGATTGATGTAGCATGTACACAAATTCAATATTTTTAGTAAACGGAAAAAATTGCAGGAAAAAATTGCCCAAGTTCTAGAAAATGAAGCTTTGCTAAAGGAAAATCAGAGCCTGAATGAAGAAAAGGAGAGCATGTTGAAGGACAAAGATTTAGCAGATGGTCAAATAAGAGCTTTAACTAAATCCTTCGAGGCACTGCAAGAAGATCTTAAACACAAAGAGAGCATGGTAGTTTCTATCTACTTTGATATTATTCTGTCAAACAACAATAACTTTTTTTGGTACAACAACAATAATTTTCTACTATGAATCATAAACTAATAATAACTTTTAGGTTCAAGTTTTAAAGCAGTCCTTGGAGAATCAAAGAAAGGAGCTCCATGCTAGCAAAGCTCAGATCAATAATCTGAAAATGCATACTAAACAGTTCGGTTCTGGAGACAATCTGGTTGTGAATGATGTTGATAATGCTCTTCCTGAGTCTTTAGATAACTACAAGGAACAAATTAAAAAATTACAGATAGAAGTTGAACGATTGAAGGAAAAGAATAGAGGAACTCCTGAACATAAATGTTTTGGCAGTTCTGATAATGAAATTATGCAGACAGAAGACAAAGTTATTGAGATTCACGAGGACCAGGGTGCAAACTCTTATCCTGTTGATGTGGCGTTGGGTGTCGTACACAATGAAGATGCTCAATCGCCAGTTCTTCAAAATCTTAACGAGTTTGCTGATAAACACACAGATCCACAGCAAGCTTTATTTAACCCTGCACTTACAAACACTGCCTTTGAAAATATTGAAAATGTCTCTGAAAAAAATGGTGGCAAGCAAGGAGGGGATAACAGGTTACATGGTAAACCAGAAAGTGAAAGTGATGAAGAAATATATGAGAAGAAGGCAAGTCCATTCTACTTGAACAAATCCTCAAACACCATAACTTTTTGGTTTCTAGTGCCTAGCTTTAACTTTGTTTAACGCTGAAGTGCTACACGTCACATTATGGAATCAGAATAGAACATATTTATGAAAATACAATATAAAGTTACTCATATTAAATATTGAAATGCCTTTAAGACAATAGTTAACAAGTTTTTAACTTGTTTTAGCTTATCATCCAATCAGGTTTTGTAACATTTGTGAGAAGTGAAACATCAAATTCTTTTAATAATATAGAAGTAACACACTTAGATGTCACATTGATTGTGGACACAAAACTACTACTAACTGTCCTGGTTTTCATTGCCTTCATCATGTACATTTATTTTTATTTTGTTCTTATATTTGTTAATACTCTGACAGGGATTAGGAACCATTCAGATACTGGCAGATGCTTTGCCTAAAATTGTTCCTTATGTCCTCATCAACCATCGCGAGGTTTGCTGCTCTCTAATTTTGTTTACGCTTATATGTTGCATCACCTGTTGTTTGTTTGCAAGATCTCCTTATGTACAATATATGTTGCATCACTGTTGTTTGGTTGCAGGAGCTCCTTCCTCTAATGATGTGTGCAATTGAGCACCACCCGGACAGCAGGACTCGAGATTCTTTGACCCACACATTATTTAACTTAATAAAGCGTCCTGATGAACAACAGAGGCGGATAATAATGGATGTAAGTTATATTAACTTCTTACTAGTTGTTTAAATATTCTGGTTTTCAATATACCTATGATCATTTCAGGC
Organism: Cicer pinnatifidum; assembly: GCA_037974775.1. Taxonomy (NCBI): domain Eukaryota; kingdom Viridiplantae; phylum Streptophyta; class Magnoliopsida; order Fabales; family Fabaceae; genus Cicer; species Cicer pinnatifidum. The sequence goes on from JBBPBR010000008.1 coordinate 186,922, forward strand.
ATGTGTCAGCCTTGCAAAGAATGCTGGAAAGATGAGAACAGAAACAGAATTGCTTCCTCAGTGTTGGGAACAAGTATATTCTGGCCTTATTTGACTTGTTCCTTGCCGTTCTGACTTACGAATCTTGTTTTCAGCTTTTCGGTGTTATCGGTTTCAGATAAATCACATGTACGAGGAACGTAGACTGCTCGTTGCTCAATCATGTGGAGAGCTTGCAGAATTTGTACGCCCAGAAATTTGCGATTCTCTTATTTTATCAATTGTGCAACAACTAATAGAAGATTCTGCCACTATTGTTCGAGAGGCTGCGGCTCATAATTTGGCTAAGCTGCTTCCACTTTTCCCAAACACGGATAAATATTTCAAGGTCAGCCTCACTATATATGCTTCGAGGCAATCATGGAGAAGATTTCTGACTTGAGAGAATTGGCTGCAATGTAAGCTCTGAAACAGGTTGACGGGACGGTCTAGGAAATGGAGCTTTATACCCTTAACATAAAAACTAAGACACTTATTTTTTTTTCTTTTAAAAAAAGAATAAAGATAAAGTTGCTCCAATTCTTTGTTTTATTTGTGGGTAGGTGGAGGAGTTGATGTTCCAATTGATATGTGATCCCTCAGGAGTGGTGGTGGAGACTACTCTCAAGGAACTGGTTCCTGCAGTTATAAAGTGGGGAAACAATTTAGACCACGTTTTGAGGGTTTTACTCTCTCATATTTTCAGCTCTGCACAGGTATTTTGTTTTTCTTTATGCCTTCGGTTTTCCTTTGCGATCCAGAACTTCATCCTTGGCACTTATTTCTGAGTAGATTTTTGTTCCCGGAATTGCAGCATTGTCCACCTCTTTCTGCAGTTGAAGGGTGTATAGAGTCACATCTACACGTGTTGGGGGAAAGAGAGCGATGGAATATAGATGTTCTCTTGAGAATGCTGGGGGAGTTGCTTTCTTTGGTGTATCAGAAAGCAATTGAAACATGCCCCTTCTTGTCCAACTTAGAAACTACACAATTTGTGTTTTCTACCACATTACTTGAATTGTATGCAAGGTAAGCTTGGCTCAACCTGTTCAATTTGTTCTATAACTATAGGACTTGAGAAGAAATTGATTGAACTGACCTCTGATATGCCACATTGTTCCCTTCCACCCATGAGTTACTGGTTGGAATATTGTGTCAGGATTTGTGTCCAGAACCCACTAGCTTTGTATGCTTTACTTGTATTCTAATGTATAAGCATTGGAGAGATGTATATGCAGAAATACAAACCATGCATGACCACAGTGTCAAAACTACTGATCTTGATTGGTTTCTACTTTTTCTAGAGGAAATGTTGAATGGGATATATTTGATTGGATGCATGTTGAGTGCTTTCCTAAATTGATACAGCTGGCTTGCTTGTTACCATGGAAAGAAGATAATTTGCGAAGCCGAATTTCAAAGGTTAATTGTTTATATTTTCTGGTTTGTGTTGTATGTCCAGTAGCATAAGTAACCAAATGATTTCTGATCAAAGTTGCGTAATTGCAGTTTCTGTTCTCTGTTTCTGAAAGGTTTGGGGATACCTATGTCACATGCATAATGCAACCTGTATTTTTGACAGCAGTTGGGGATGAGGCCGATTTGACATGTTTTCCTAGTGCCATTCATTCGAGAATTAAAGGTTACAACTCTTCAATTTCTTGTGATATTTTACATAAATTGCTTTATATTTAACAGTTTGCTTGTAGGGTTGAGACCAAAATCTGCTGTTGCGGAGAGGCTCTCTACATCATGTGTCCTACCACTTTTGTTAGCTGGTGTTTTGGGTGCGCCTGGAAAACACAAAGAATTAACAGATTACTTGAGAAAACTGCTACTAGAAGACAATTCCAAGGAAAATCCATCAACCAAACACACCCCTGAACTTATTAACGCTATCCGCTTCATTTGGTTTGTATACCCCACCTTAATATATGAATTAGGCATCTCTGAAGTGAGCAACTCACTTTAGAGAATAAATCGACTATTGATAATCAAATCAATGGTCGATATTTTGTGTACATGCATGACCAATCATGAATGGTTCCTTAATTATAATATCAACCATTGATTTACTCATTTACCAACTTCTCACTTTAGATGAGTCAAATTCATAATATATTTATATTTTAAAAATTGGTTGTAGTCTTTTTGCCATTTTGGTCACGAGCTTTATTTACAATGCAGCATACATGAAGAAAACCATGGTATGATATTTGATATATTATGGGAAATGGTTGTTAGTTCTAACGTGAACATGAAAATAACCGCTGCCAAACTTCTGAAAGTTATTGTAAGCTTACTGTTTTCTTAGTCTCTATTTAGTTCTCATATTAATGCCTACACTAACATAGAGGACTTCATTAATAGGTACCGTATATTGATGCAAAGGTTGCCTCAACTCATGCTTTGCCTGCCTTAGTTACTCTTGGATCTGAACAAGACCTCCATGTGAAGTGCGCCAGCATTGATGCATTTGGTGCCGTTGCTCAACACTTCAAAAATGAGATGGTATCTTTTGTTAGCATATATCCTTCCTTGGGTTTTGTTGATATGAAGTTAATGCAGCTACAAATGATTAAACTCTTGACCAAAAAAACGATCTCTTGCAGATAGTTGACAAGATACGTGTTCAAATGGGTGCTTTTATTGAAGATGGATCCCATGAAGCTACTATGGCTGTCATTCATGCATTGGTGGTTGCAGTGCCCCATACAACAGAACGGCTTAGAGATTATATCCTTAACTTCATTTGTGGGAAAATAATGTTCAGAAGTGTGCTTTTAATGTCTTGGCTCCTGATGTTATATCTTGTTTTCTATTGGCGTTCAACGTTTCTTAGTTTCTGCTGTTTGTTTCTTAACCTCAATGAACATCTTTTGTCCAAGATTGCTCAACTTACAACCGTGCCAGTTGCTACTTCAACTGATTTGAAGCGTCGGCAAGAAAGAGCCAATGTATTTTGTGAGGCTATCCGTGCTTTGGATGCTACAGGTTTGCTCCATGACATTGATTAGCTTTTCCGCTTTATACCATTTTCAAGGTATTTTTCTGGTATTCAAGCTATGGTGTAATAATAGTATTATTAATATCACATGGCCTTGTGATGGTTTCTCCTGTTAGAGAAATGAGGTATTTTTAATAGAAAACTTTTAATTTGCTTGATGCTTAATGTCAAGTACAAGTAGATATTTATAGGTACAAATAGAAAACTCTAGACACATTTCTAGGAGCTTCCTAATTAATACCGACTTCTAGGAGTTTCCTAATTAATACCGACTTCTAGGAGCTTCCCACAATTTTCTATAATTAAAACACTTTTAGATTCTTACATGGTAATTCTACATGGTTCTAGAATTATCTAATTTCAAATTAGTAATAACATTGCTCCCCCTTAATTTGAAATCTTCTTCTTCATTCCAAGTCTTGCTCTTAGTCCGTGAAAGTCTTCAAATTTTAACAGCTTTGTAGAAATATCTGCAACTTGATTTTGAGTCTTCACATATTTAAGCTCAACTTCTTTCTTGGCAATGTATTCTCTAATGAAATGGTACCTTATGTCTATGTGTTTGCTACGATCATGAGACACTGATTCTTTGCAAGTGCTTGTGCCGACTTGTTGTCTATATAAATATCAATAACTTTCTTTTGTGGTATATGAAGTTCCTCCAATAATCTCCTTAGCCAAATGACATGACAAGTGCAAGATGTTGTTGCTACATACTCTGACTCACATGTTGAAAGTGTGACAATAGGTTGCTTCTTTGAGCTTCATGAAAAAGCACAGTCTCCCATGAAAAATATAAAGCCACTAGTACTCTTTTTATCATCAATATCTCCCGCAAAGTCGCTATCACAAAATCCAAAAAATTTAAAATCATTAAAAGAAGAGTAAAATAGTCTATAATCAAGCGTACCTTTAAGGTAGCGAAGTATCCTCTTAGTGACTTTCGTATGTGTAGTAGTAGGAACTTCCATGAAACAACTCACTACTCCAACCACATATAGAATGTCAGGTCTTGTATATGTTAAGTATCTTAGGCTTCCAACGAGGCTTTTGAAGAAAGAAGGGTCCTCCTTTTGTCCATCTTCAAACTTTGACAACTTCAATTCGCTCTCCATTGGTGTGTTCACCGGATTGCAATCAAACATTTTAAATTTCTTCAAAACTTCCTTTGCATAGTTTTCTTGAGAAATAAATATACCTTCTTCCAATTGCTTTACTTCTAGGCCTAAGTAGTATGACATGAGTCCGATATCAATCAACTCGAACTTAAGTGCCACGACCTTTTTGAACTCTTCAAACAAACTTGGATTGTTCCCAATGAATATAAGATCATCCACATAGAGACAAACAATCAAAATATCTCTATTATCACAAACTTTGACATAAAGAGCATATTCATTGAGACAACGAGCAAACCCATTGTCTTTAATCCATAGAAAGCTCTTCTTAATCACAAAACTATATCTTCATGTCCTTTAATCACGTACCCCATTGGTTGCTCAACATAGACCTCTTCTCCAAGATAACAATTTAGAAATGCCGATTTTACATCAAGTTGATAAAGTTTCCACTTATTTTGAGTTGCTACAGAGATTAACAAATGAATAGTGTCCATGCGAGCAACTGGTGCAAAAAATTCTTCATAGTCAACTCCATGTTTTTGTTTGTAGCTTTTTGCAACAAGTCTTGCTTTGTATTTTTCAGTATCTTCATTAACATTCTTTTTAGCCTTGTACACTCATTTGACTCCAATTGCTTCATAGCATTTTGGAAGAGTTGCTAATTCCCAAGTGTTAGTCTTCACAATTGCTTTGATCTCCTCGTCCATGGCTTGTCTCCACCTTTTATCTTTCATTGCTTCTCCATAATTTAATGGTTCACTATCTGCCAAGAGACAATATAACTCTTCAAGGTCAAAAGTAATTTCAGTTGACCTTTCATAAATGTCTTCTGTAACACCCCGATTTTTAAAAGCGAGTGTGTATATTTTTTTTTTCAAAACAAATTCATAAAAAAAAGAAATAAATAAGGAAATACCTTTGGATAAATATTTAAGTCATAACACAACGACAATTAAGTCGACATAATTTACAAGCAGCGAAATAGTTTTTGAAATACGAATCCAAAGTATTTACACATCAAAAAGTGGTACATGGGACCCATCGAAAATAAAATGTCATGCTGACAATATTGGTATAGGTACAGTCTTCCAATTTAAAATAAACACAATCCAAAAGAAAGACCTCTAGTCTCTATACGTCAACCTAATCTGATCATTCTACAAAAACTATACATCCTGAGTGATCTTCATGCGCCCCGCAAGATCCTCCTAACGTAGCTCCAGTCAGGTGTTTCCAACTACATTCCCATCCACAGGGTACGAATCGGTAGGATGGTCCTAGTTCTCATCTGAGGGCAAAACCCAGATTTCCACAATAGTGTAAAGGGTCACCAACCGAAATTAACAATTAACACATAACATTTAAGTTTTTAAATGCACAAAATAACCTTTCAACTTAGCATGTACCTTAAAAGGGTTTTCCATATGCTAAACGTTCATATAATACTTGCCAAGTAAATATGAAATCAAAATAAGGTTTTAATCAATCATGTAATAAATCCACTGACCAATCAATTGATGAATCAATTGGGCAATCGATTGTCTGACTCAGTATAAAAGTTTTTACTAAACAAATCGATTGGGAAATCGATTTCTTAAAGGTTTTTTGTGAAACTTGTATTCTGGGTTTAAATCAATCGATTGGGAAATCGATTTCTTAAATGTTTTTAGTGAAACCTGTATTCTGGGTTTAAATCAATCGATGGGACAATCGATTGGGAAATTGATTGGGAAATCGATTTCTTAAATGGTTTTATCAGACCTGTGTCCTGTGATTAAAGAAATCGATTGAACAATCGATTGAAATAAATAGCTGAGCTACTGTAACAAGCCAAATCGATTAGTTCAATATATTTTCAAAATTCAAGAAAACAAGAAACATAATAATCGATTAGGCAGTCGATTAAGCTGGTATTACTTTTTAACAGAATCGATTGGGAAATCGATTTTTCTGCAGTTTTTCTAAAATACATAAACTGAATCCATCACAATTACACACAATTCCAAAACATAACACTTAGTAATTATAACACAATCACCACGACAACTTAAGTTTTGAAATGGTTTTGCAATCAATCACACTCACACACAATTCCAAAACATAGCACTTAGCAATTATAATACTATCATCATGACAACTTGAGTTCAAAACACTCAATCATAATCTTGAATCACACATGCCTCGCGTGCCAAACACCCTAATGCGATGCGTATATGCCAAAACGCATGGACTCAAAATTCAAATCAAACTCTTCGAGAGTAGAAAATCGTAATTGTACAGTCTCTCACAGACCAACACTTATTACCAAGGTGCCACCTATTACAGGCCTGCACGATTTATTAATTTTTAGTCTATCACAAGTCTTAAACCTCAATTCCAAACAAAACCCTCCGCGAGAGGCGTAAATCCTAAACGTACAGTTTCTCACGAACGAACACGAGTGCAGTCTCTCATGGACAAACACGGGTGCAGTCTCTCCCGGACAAACACGATTTTTCAAGGGTGTAGTCTCTCACAGACAAATACAATTTACCAGGGTGTAGTCTCTCACGGACAAACACTAGTGTAGTCTCTCATGGACAAACACTAGTGTAGTCTCTCACGGACAAACACAATTTACTAGGGTGTAGTCTCTCACGGACAAATACCAGCTCTTACGGACAAACACAATTTACTAGGGTGTAGTCTCTCACTGACAAACACCTGTGCAGTCTCTCACGGACAAACACAATTTACCAAGGTGTAGTCTCTCACGGACAAACACAATTTACCAGGGTGTAGTCTCTCACGAACAAACACAATTAAGTAAAGGCAGATATTAAAAGATTTCCCGTTTTTAATACCCATTTAACTCTTACAATTCGAACGACAATTCAAATTCAATCCACAATTCACACCAAATCACATTAATTCATTTTTCCACAAAATCCACACAAACACATCTCAAAATTTATAAATATTAGTTATGAACACGTCAAACCCGACAACCACAAATCATCACAACCCACCACTCAAACATATCAAATTTCCTTTCCTCAAAACTACATATAAATGAGTTAAATTCATTTTCCACAAAACACTCATCAATATCACCAAAACCCAACTCTAAAATTTCACCCATAAAAACATTAAATTCATTTTTCCTAAATCAACACTTCAATCCTAACAAATTTCTTTTCCACACAACCACAAATAAGCCCCTAAATGCAAACTAAAAGTTTGGAAGGAGCCCTTATCTTAACGTTAGCTTTAACGTGCGATTACGGTACCGCGAGTAAATCCGGTAAAATCTCCGCTCACGACGTCGCTTCCAAAGTTAGTTCACTAGCACTGTAGCGTGGTGGTGAGCAACTTTCCCTTCTATCTCTTCGCGAAACGAAGCTTAGATCTAGACGAAACATGGAAGATTGTGTTTGATGGTTTTAAAATCCCTAACACTGTTTTTCTTTGTTTTCAAATCAAAGAGGAAGAATGAAGCTGAAAAATTATTTGCTTTCTCACCCACCAAGCATTGGGTTTCTTTTCTTGAAGCAAAATAAAGAAAAAGAAAGCAACACAAAAGAAGAAGAAAGGAGGAAGAAGAGGAAGTGTCGCGAGGCAGAGCAAGAAACGTTCTGTTTCTTTTTTCCTTTTTCCTTTCTTCTATTTTCTTTTCTTTCTATTTCCTTTTCTTTCCTTTTTATTTCCTTTTCTTTTCCCTCCAAACAAATATATATATATATATATATATATATATATATATATATATATTATAACTTAATAAATATCTCAAAATATTTAGATATTTATTAAAATTACCATTTCACCCATAACCTCTCCAAACCACTTTTTGTCAAAAATATCTACTATCGTCGCAACTCGAGATATTTTTAACAAAACTCCCCATAATTAAATTCTTCGTAAAAGATTTACCGCAGTTAATTTAATTTATTTATCGACGAGTAATTTTAATCGGGCATCAAAATATCTTTTTGGTCATTTAAACTCCTAAAATATTAATAACTTGGCTAAAAAGCCTCCGAGTTCAATACCAAAATACACTAAAATACATAAAGTATAATTTAAAATTATGGGTCTTACATCTTCTATATCTTTCATCTTATTTGGTCTCTCGCTTGAACTTTCATCTAGAGAAGTAGGTGAAGATGGAGGTGAAGAAGGTGGAGTTTCATCTTGAACTAGTGTTGTGGCCTCTCGATCTTCTTCAAAATATGGAAGGAAATTATAGTTTGTTTCTTCTTGATCCTCCCAATTCCATGTAGCATTTTCATCAAATTCAACATCACGACTCACCATTACCTTATTGTTGCATGGGTTGTACAACTTGTAACCTTTAAAATGTGGATCATAGCAAACAAAGACATATTCGATGCTTCGATTATCAACTTTGGTTCTTTCTTGTTGTGGCACATGTGCATATGCTATGCTCCCAAAGACATGCAAATGATTAACACTAGGTATCCTTCCATTCCATGCTTCTAGAGGGGTTTGGTCTTTGACATCTGAAGTTGGAGAGCGATTTGCCCAATAGACCGCACAAGAAACTGCTTTAGCCCAAAACTCCTTTGGCATCCTTTTGGATTTTAGCATGCATCTTGCCATGTTCAAAATAGTTCTGTTCTTTCTCTCGGCCACTCTATTCTATTGCGGAGATCCTGGAACTGTCAATGGACGACATATTCCATGAGTTGCACAAAATTCATTAAACTCCTTCGAAGTGAATTCATCTCCTCGATCAGATCTCAAAGCTTTGATTTCATGACTGCTCTCCTTCTCTACAAGAGCTTTGAAGTTCTTGAAAGCAACAAAAACTTCTGATTTTTGTTTTAAGAAATAAATCCAAGTTTTTCTACTAAAATCATCAGTAAAGGGAAATAAATATTTACTCTTACCAAATAAAGATAGATCGATTGGTCCACACAAGTTTGTATGCACAAGTTGCAGTGACTTAGTTGCTCTTGATGTGGTTTCTTTAGGGAAACTTTTTCTAGCTTGCTTGCCAAAAAGACAACCTTCACACAATTGATTTGGATGATTGATTGAGGGCATCCCTTTCACCATACTCTTTTTCCCCATAATTTTAAGTGCATTAAAGTTCAAGTGGCCATACCTCATATGCCAACGCCATGCTTCATCTTGGACACTCATTTTCAAACATTTTGCTTCAATAGTTCTTAGGTTTAAGATAAACATTCTATTTTTCGACATAAGAACTTTAGCAATTAAATTGTTATTTTGATCTCTAAGCCAAAGATATTTATTTTTCATGAGAATTTCATATCATTTTTCAAGAAGTTGACCCAAACTCAAAATATTACTCTTTAATTTAGGCATATAGTATACATCACTAATCAACTTATAGCTCCCATCTTTAGAAGAGATTAGAATCGTACCTTTCCCTTCAATTTTCACTTTTGATGAGTCTCTAAAGGAAACATTTCTATTCATCTTTTCATTAAGCTCCACAAATTTCTCTTTGCATCCACACATATGGTTACTTGCACCATTGTCCAAGTACCATGAACTATTAGCATCTCTCTCTTCTTCCTTGAGTGTTAGCAATAAAGTTGACTCTTCATCTTCGTCAATAAGATTAGCCTCTTCTTCCTCTTGATTAGGAGCATTACGACATTCCCAAGAAAAATGGCCAAATTCATGACAATTATAACATTTAACTTTAGATTTGTCATACCTCTTTTCACATCGATAATAGCCATAACCTCTTCCTCTTCCAAGAACTCTTGGTGATGAGTGACTTCTTTCTTCGTAGTTTGATTCACGATTGAAACCTCTTCCTCTTCTTCCTTGTTCACATCCATGTTCGTTTTGACTATTGAATCCTCTGTTATCCTTCAACGAAGCTTTGATCTTGAGAACTTGCTCTAATGGCTCCTCTTGCCTTTTCTTCATTCTTTCTTCTTGAGCTTGCAATGAACCTTCTAATTCCTCAATGGACATTGAATCAAGATCTTTCGATTCCTCAATAACACATACCACATAATCGAACTTAGGAGTCAAAGAACGAAGAATTTTCTCCGCTACACGAACATCTTCTATTTTGTCTCCATATCTTTTCATTTGATTAACAATTGTCTTCACCCTTGAGCAATAATTTGAAATTGATTTGGTATCCTTCATCTTCAAAGCTTCGAAATCTCCCCTTAGAGATTGAAGTCTTATCTTCTTCACCTTGTCAATGTCTTGGAGTGATTTTTCCAAAATCTTCCAAGCTTCCGTTGAATTTGTAGCATCGACAACTTTCTCAAACATAGAATCATCCAAACATTGATGAATGAGAGTACGATCTTGTTGATTCTTCTGTCTTGTTTTTGCCAAAGCCTCCTTTGCGACTTGAGACAATCCCTCTTCATCTTGTGGCTCATCATAGCCTTTTTCAACAATCTCCCATACACCTTGAGAGCCAAGCAATGCTTTCATGCGAAGGCACTATTTTTCATAATTCTCTTTCTTTAGAAGAGGAAAGTGAAAAGTAGAGTAATCACGAGTCGCCATTTCTCAACTTTTAAAACCAAATTCTAGATACCACTTTGTTAGAGAAAGGAGGTATTTTTAATAGAAAACTCTCAATTTGCTTGATCCTTAATGTCAAGTAAAAGTAGGTATTTATAGGTACAAATAGAAAACTCTAGACACATTTCTAGGAGTTTCCTAATTAATACCGATTTCTAGAAGTTTCTTAATTAATACCGACTTCTAGGAGCTTCCCACAATTTTCTATAATTAAAACACTTCTAGATTCTTACATGGTTCTAGAATTATCTAATTTCAAATTAATAATAACATCTCCCTGACTTTGATTATTGTATGCACTATCAATGTAAAAATGTTTTACATTGTTATTGTTATTACTTACTTGCAAATGTTTGTCATTTTTTATTATTTTTGTTTATACTGAGGAGAGATTGAGATAAAATAAATTGTGATTTGTTAAATATATTAGTATTTAGTAGATGTTATGTTAGTGGTACACTTTCAATTCATATCAATTGCCCTTTCGATAATGATTGAGCAATCAACCTTTATATTATGATACAATTGATTCGTCAGGCATACTGTTAATACCAACAATTTGAATAATACCTTGTCAAAAAATTAATTTGAATAATACATTCCTAGCTCTTGTTAACTCAGGAATAATTCTATGGCTACCGGCTGTGGAGATACCATGAGTCCATTCTGGATAAAACAAAGTGGCTATAACGCATTTATTTTCACTTTGGAAATAAAGAGGGTTCATTCCATCTTTTTTTCATAGAAATTCTCATACATCCTTCACAGTCATCACCTTTGTAGTGGCAAATCACTTGTAATTTCAGTTATATGTGCTCTATCTAGTATCTTGTACTATATAGTTCAGAATTGCAACATTACACATAGAAAGTGATTTGAATTTATTTTTTCTGATCTTTGGCATTTCTTTCTTACAGCAACCATGATTGATTATTGTTATCTTGCAGATCTTCCTGCAAACAGTGTTCGAGACTACCTCTTGCCTGCTATACAAAACCTTTTAAAAGACTTGGATGCACTGGATCCAGCGCACAAAGAAGCCCTTGACATTATTATGAAGGAAAGATCAGGATCAAATTATAGTAGTGTAAATAATATGGTGACGGGTTCTCATGGTGGGCTTGCATCATCAATGAGCAACTTCTTTGGTGAGGGTGGCTTGCGTGGAAAGAAAGACAGTACAGAAACGGTATCAGAAAGAGTTGTGCCCCCCAGGGGTGTTGCACCACAACCACCGGCGGAGGACACTAGATTCAGGCGCATCATGCTGGGACATTTCGGTGACATGCTACGTGGCAAGGGAAAAACACAAGAGGAAACTCAGAATCAATAAGATGCATTATGTCCTCATAATTACACCTAGTATGTACAAGTTTTTTTTTTCTTTTTGTAAAATACTTCAATAATTTCACAGTGATCTTGTTTTGTTTTTGCAATGAGTTGTAAAATGTTCGTTTAAAGAATAACATATTGCAGTTTTGCTGAATTTTTCGCTTATATTATTTACTATGTTTTATGTTGAAGAATAAAAAAAGAAATTAGATTTTATTCTCTTTTATTTTATATTATTATGTTTATTTTTATTCTGTCACTATTACTCAATATTACTATTGTTATTTCTTTTCTTATATAAACAGCTTAGGGCTGTAGTAATAAAATATGAAAGTATTTTGTCTTTTACTTTCTTCATGGTATCAAGAGCTCTGGTTAGGGTTCTGTAAACCTTTCCACAACCCATTAGGGTTTGGCGCTCCAACCATTCCACAATTAGGGTTTGGCGCTCCAACCAACTGAGCTATGGCACAGAGTACCCCATGGAAGGTAGCCCTCATGGGTAGCGGCGACAACGACGGTTTGGATAAAAACTCAGAAGTAGTCAACAACGCCGACAATTTAGACAACACCCCAGACGACAGTAGCAATGGCACAGATGGCAGTGGCAGCGGCAATGGCAGCGGCACAGTCGGCAATGGCAGCTGCCCAGGCAACCATAATGGTTTTTCCAACAACTTTTTTGGCCATGAGGGAACTTCTAATGCCCTCAAGGTTGAAATCCAGCAACTAAACGGAAAAAATTATGTTGAATGGTCCCAAACCGCAAGATTGATTTTAGATGGTAAGGGCAAATTTGGTTTCCTAACAGGAGAGGTGCAAATGCCTGCCACAACTGATCCGAATTACAGGTTTTGGAAATCTGAGAACTCTGTTATTATTGCTTGGCTGCTTAGTAGTATGGAATCAACAATCAAAAAAACCTTTTATGTTTTTGCCTACTGCGAAGGAAGTTTGGGAGGCTGTCAAAGAAACATACTCTGATGTTCATAATTCTTCTCAAATTTTCGATCTCAAATCACGATTGTGGCATGCCAAACAAGGAGATAGAGATGTCACTACCTATTATAATGAGTTGATGACACTATGGCAAGAATTGGATCTATGCTATGATGATCATTGGAAGTGCTGTGAGGACAGTGTTTTGTTTCTTAAGAGACAGGAGAACGACCGTGTATTCATGTTCTTGGTTGGGCTTAATAAGCGGCTTGATGAAGTCCGAGGCAGAATATTGGGAAAGATCCCATTGCCATCACTTCGGGAAGCGTTCTCAGAAGTTATAAGAGAAGAGGCGAGACAAGGTGTTATGATGGGTAAGTCACCTTCTGTTGGTGAGGTTGAAAGCTCTGCCCTAGTCACTAAGAATGAAGAAGGGAACAGCGTTGGCAAGAAACCATGGTGCGAACATTGCAAACGTACAGGGCACACACGTGATACATGTTGGAAGCTCCATGGAAAACCTCTAAATTGGAAGAAAAAGGAAAGAAACGAAGGTCATGCGCTCCAAGCTGGTACATCTGATCAAGATAAGCAGTCTCCTTCAAGCCCATCTCCTTTCACCAAGGAACAGTTAGATCAATTGTACAAACTTCTTGAGTCTCAAACTTCTTCTTGCTCTATAGCTCAAATAGGTAATTTTCCAAATACTGCCCTACTTAGTGTCACTCCCAGCCATACTTGGATTATCGATTCTGGTGCTACTGATCATATGACTGGGGAGTCGAGTCTATTTTCTTCTTATAGTCCTTGTGCAGGTAACCACAAAATTAAAATTGCAGATGGCTCTCTTTCAGCCATTGCAGGGAAAGGTTCTGTTATTTTGTCACCTAAGTTAACCTTAAAAGATGTCTTACATGTTCCTAATTTATCATGTAATTTGTTATCCATTACTAAATTAACAAAGGATATAAATTGTCAAGCTAACTTCTTTCATTCTCATTGCACTTTTAAGGATTTGAGCACGGGGAAGATGATTGGCAATGCTAAGGAGAGTGGAGGACTCTATTATCTTGACAATGGACTCGATTTCAAAGACCAACAAAAAACACGTACCTGCTTTGAATCTATTTTTGTTTCTTCTAATAATGATGATATTATGTTATGGCATTTACGGTTAGGACATCCTAGTTTTTCGTATTTGAAACATTTGTTTCCTAAATTATTTTCTAAGAAGGATCCGTCTTTATTTCATTGTGAAACTTGTGAATTTGCTAAACATCACCGTTCTTCTTTTTCTACACAACCATATAAACGATCAAAACCGTTTGCAATTATTCATAGTGATGTTTGGGGTCCTAATAGAATAAACACATTTTCTAATAAAAAATGGTTTATAACTTTTATTGATGATCATACTAGAATTTGTTGGGTTTTTTTCTTGCAAATGGGGTTATTCATCAAAGTTCTTGTGTTAATACACCCCAACAAAATGGAATTGCAGAGAGAAAGAATAGGCATCTTCTTGAGGTTGCTAGAGCTTTACTATTTGCAAATAAGGTTCCAAAATATTTGTGGGGTGAAGCTGTTTTAACTGCATCATATTTAATTAATCGAATGCCATCTAAAGTTTTAGATTTTCGTACACCTCTTGATGTTTTTCGAAATTATTTTCCTTTGACTAATGTCTCTGCTAATTTGCCACTAAAAGTTTTTGGTTGCACTGCTTTTGTTCATGAACATAAACACCTTGACAAACTCGATCCACGAGCAATAAAATGTGTGTTTACCGGTTACTCTCCAACTCAGAAGGGGTATCGGTGTTTTGAACCAAAATCAAAAAGAATTTTTGTAACCATGGATGTTACTTTTGTTGAAAATCAACCATTTTTTACTGACATTCATCTTCAGGGGGGAAATTTTAAGGAAGATTCATCTTTTACTTTTGGAAACATCATTACTTTAAGTGATATAGTGTTGTCACAAAATTCTGAGACTTATATTGATGCACCAAAAGAAAATGCCCAAGAATCTAAATTGGAACTCAATCCACTTATGAATGAGGTTTCAACAGATTCGGAGGCGACAACTTCAAATCAAAATCACAATGATAAAATTCTTGAACTCAATAATAATGAAGGACCATCTGAAATGCCACAACATAATGATTCAGATAAAGAGACACAAAGCAGGTGTACTACAATTGACCCTACTTGGAAGGGAAATGTCTTTGAAAGAAGAAACCATAAACAGAGAAATGAAGGACCCATTCTCCGACCCTTCCAAGATTCTGAACCAATAGATAATCCAACACATCATCTTGATACAGGTAAGTCTTCTTCTATTCTTAAGAGTCACGTCGAGTATCCTGATATAGACCTTCCTATTGCAATTAGAAAACCTGTTAGATCATGCACTAAATATCCTTTGTCTGATTATGTGTCATACTCAAAATTGTCTTCTTCATTTGCTGCATTTACCTCTAAGTTGTCTACTGTAGAAATTCCAAAAAATATACAGGAAGCTCTAAAAATTCCAAAGTGGAAGGAAGCTGTTCTTGAGGAGATGAGAGCTCTTGAGAAGAATCAAACTTGGAGAGTCATGACGTTACCTACAGGAAAGAATACTGTTGGCTGTAAATGGGTATTTACTGTGAAATATAATTCTGATAACACAGTTGAAAGATACAAGACACGCTTGGTTGCTCAAGGGTTTACTCAGACATATGGAATTGATTACTCAGAGACTTTTGCTCCCGTTGCCAAATTAAACACTATTAGAGTTCTCTTGTCCTTGGCAGTGAATTTAGATTGGTCTCTTAACCAACTTGATGTAAAGAATGCTTTTCTGAATGGTGATTTGGAGGAGGAAGTATACATGGATAGCGCACCTGGCTTTGAAGATAAATTTGGTTCAAACGTGTGCAAACTACAAAAATCCCTTTATGGTCTCAAGCAATCTCCAAGGGCTTGGTTTGAGAAATTCACTCAGTCGGTTAAAAGGCAAGGATATATGCAGGGACAATCAGACCATACTTTGTTCATGAAGTTCTCTGATGTTGGTAAAATTGCAATTCTAATTGTATATGTAGATGATATTATTCTCACAGGAGATGACATTGTTGAGATGGAAAGATTGAAGAAAAATTTAAAAAAAGAATTTGAGATCAAAGATTTAGGTGCGCTTAAATACTTTCTTGGTATGGAAGTTGCTCGCTCAAAGAAGGGAATTGTTGTTTCTCAAAGAAAATACATCTTAGATCTCTTGGAAGAAACTGGGATGAGTGGGTGTAAACCAACAAATACTCCTATGGATTTAAATGCTAAACTTTGGGAGAAAGGCAGTGTTCCTGTAGAGATTGGAAGATACCAGAGGTTAGTCGGCAAACTTATTTATCTAGCCCACACAAGACCTGACATCGCTTTCTCTGTGAGTGTTGTAAGTCAATTCATGCATTCTCCCTATGAAGAACACTTGGAGGCAGTTTATCGAATCTTAAGGTACTTGAAATCCAATCCTGGAAAGGGTTTGTACTTCAAGAAAACTAATGACAGAGAAGTCTCTATATTTACAGATGCTGATTGGGCAGGATCAATTACTGATAGAAAATCCACCACCGGATATTGTGCCTATGTTTGGGGAAATTTAGTTACTTGGAGAAGTAAGAAACAAGGGGTTGTTGCTCGAAGCAGTGCAGAAGCTGAATTCAGAGCAATGGCTCAAGGAATTTGTGAACTTTTATGGATTCGTAAACTCTTGGGCGAACTGAAAATGAAAGTTGACTCACCCTTAAAATTGTTCTGTGATAGCAAAGCAGCAATAAGCATAGCTCACAACCCTGTACAACATGATAAAACCAAGCATATTGAGATTGACCGCCATTTCATAAAAGAAAAAATTGATGCTGGAGTTATATGCCTACCATTTGTGACTTCCAATCAGCAAACTGCTGATATCTTGACAAAAAGTTTGGCAAGACCCAATTTTGAGCGACTTATAGCCAAGTTGGGCATGACAGATATCTATGCACCAACTTGAGGGGGGGTGTTGAAGAATAAAAAAAGAAATTAGATTTTATTCTCTTTTATTTTATATTATTATGTTTATTTTTATTCTGTCACTATTACTCAATATTACTATTGTTATTTCTTTTCCTATATAAACAGCTTAGGGCTGTAGTAATAAAATATGAAAGTATTTTGTCTTTTACTTTCTTCATTTTATGAAGGAGAGGTGACTGTATTGGAAAGTAAAGTTGAATATCTGAATGGTTAATTGAATTGCAAGTGTCCATTTTCAAAGCAAATTTGTGTATTACTTTTACATTAATCAATAATAATTACCAATTGATTAATATAGTATGTAGAATTATCAATGGATTACTAATTGAATATTATTATTAATGAATTGTTATGTGCAAAGATCTATGTACCTTGGAATCCAAAAACATTTGGTCAAAAAAAGGAATCCCAAAACAAAAGAAATGTAAGTGTTCTGGAGATAAACTGAACTAGGCAACCCAACATTAGTAGCATCGATCTATAGTCCATATGACAAAGGGGGTTATTTTTCACTCCCCACATTTTAAAAACACCACACATATTTTTGAGAAATATACCTCTGGACGGCATAATGGGTCTTGCCGTGTACTTTTCCCGGAGTCATCAGCGTATGATAAAAGTTTGTGTACATTTGAAGTCATGTTTAGAGGTGGGAATCCTGAGAGATTAGAAACATCAATATATGAACATAATCATGAGAGCAGTTAATAGAATAGAACACTGACTTTTACTGCCAAATCTCCTAGTTGAGGAGCTATACATTCATTTTTTAATACACACGTTCTTGATCAAACAACAACTTATTGATGTAACTTTAATCCTAAATTCTAGGATTCACTGCCAAGTGAACATCGCTCTATTACAAGCAGTAACTAAATCAGAGCAAATGCATATGTAATTCATGAGAAGAATGTGACTTCACACTACTGATAGTCTTTCCATCCACCCTAACATCCTGCATATACATTTTGGTCTCTTATTGGACTCTTGATCAGTAATTGGCCCAACTCTATATTTATTAGGCACAGTGTTATTTGTTGACTCAAGGTGTTGGCCCAAGCGCACATCAACAGTCAGTTGTAGAAATCGTTAGATTTATAGAGGGAAAATTTCTCTCTAAATCTACAACGGCTCCTATTACAAGGAGTTGTCACCTTATTACAATACATCACATGCTTTAATATCAGCAAGTGGCAACTGGCAAAATTAATTATTTTCTAAGACATGTATTTGTTTGTTTGCTATGAATATAAAACAAAATAAATTTGATAGATATATGAATAAATTAAGTGGTTTGTTTGGAGTTGCTGTAGAGTGGAAAGGGAACTTGTCCTGATTCAATAAGATTAATGTCGTGGAGAAGGAGTTGATAGTGAGTCTTGACTTGTTCAGGAGTTTTTCCAGTAACAGCCTTAGCAATGTTGTAGCAACGATCATGTGTGTCCTTGTCATAAACTGCTAGAGCCTTTTCAAATGCTTTGTTGTCTTCAACACTCCAAGTAGTACTGGAAGATGAAGACATCACTGTGATGATCAGCAAGAGGAAGAGTTTGCTTATACATGCAGAGTAGTGGCTGTTCCCTTTTTATAATCACCGTGAAGCATGAATACTGGCACGATTGTCGGATACAATATTGACATTGACATGGTGACAATTTGAGAAAATGAATTAATCGAAGATAATCAATGTGTCAGCGTCAGACATCAATACGTATGGAACACTAAGATATGTCTTTAAGATTATTGTGTTTTTATTATTTAATTAGTTAATTAATTTTAATTTTTAATTAAATGATTAAATGAGTAAATCAAATGAATTTTAATTTTAAATATAAAATAGTGTCTTGTCAACAACAATATTTACTCAGTTACCATGTGCCACTTTATTCAAAATTACATAAAAGACTTTTTAAAATTTGTTAGAATTTGTAAAGATATAAATAAATAAATAAAATTATATGGACTAAAATAAAAAACGAAACATATTTAAAAGAAACAAAAATATATTTAAACCTAAAAAATTTGATAAGTGACAAGTCAGACTTAGATCTTAAATTTTATTTCCAAACAACCACGAGGTGATTACTACAACATGCAATGTCTATAAATAAATAAAGTGTAATATTCCAATTTCAATATCTTCATATTAAGAGTAAAAATAAATAAAGTGCAATATTCTAATTTCAATAACTTCATATTAAGAGTAAAAATATATAATATAAATGTCATTTTATTATTAATTTAGATGGATTCGTTTTTTTACATCAATTGAGGTGGAGTCGTTGGAAAAACTACAAATACAGCTTAAATATTAAAAAATGAATAAAAACTAATGAGTACTCTAAATTTATTGGTTAACAGAATAATACAAAAATCTTTTAGGAGGAATGTTTTGTTTCAATTGTTTACAACCTTTATATATAAAGATAAATGTAACACAAACCAACCTCATTTATGCACAATTATTATCAAAATGTATCTATAATTTTCTATAAAGATGAACTAATGTGAAAACTGCTATTAAATTAATACATCATTTTTTTTATAATTTCAAAATTATCTTTATTTTAAGAAGAACTTTTTTCTTCAATCACTTACCAACTTTATATATATATATATACACTTGTATCACAAACCTAACTCATTTCTCTCCAATAATTATTAAATACATCTACTATTTTCAAGAAGATTAAGAAATGCAAAAACTATAACTATTGAGTGAATTAGATATTCAATATATATCAAAGCACATTCCGCCACTAGCTCCTTATCCCACTCAAAAGCTCACCACAATACTCTCATTTACAAGCTAATCATTCACTTCTGCTTAAAATCATATTATCCCTATAACTAAGAGTCTCCTTAATCGATTACTAAGAGTCACCCTACCAACTACCACCCATGGATTCATCAAGAAAAAGTGTCGAAACCATTTCCCACCTCCTTAACCATGTTATCCACACAAACACTCTATTACTACCTACCCCTATAACTACCTTTCGGCAAAGAAAAATATCGCCACACACTTTCTAATACCACACTCATATTTATGAGAAATAACTTTAAACCATAAATCATCCCTATCACTTTTTAATTTTCACTCTTATTTACCCTTGAGAGCTATATTGAAGTTTTTTAAACATCGAACGCCTAAATCACCTTTTCTCGATCAAGACACACCTTTAGCCATTTCACCAAATGTATCTTCCTTGCCTCATCACGATAACACCCTCCACCTCTCCCCAAAAAACTTTAAACAAATATTGTAGTTTAGAAATTATACCTGCACAAGTCTAAAAGAAACAAAGGATGTATACTGGTAGAACGAACATAACAAAATTAATGAGAATAAGACACCTCTCGTTAGATAAATAATAACTACGCTACCTAGATAACCTACCACGAAGTAGTTCAAAAGAAACACTTTCAACTTTTTCCTTATAAAAAGGTGCAGTCTCCGCAAACTTGATTTAACTAAAATTTCTTAATTTAATTCCAAAAACTTACTAGTACTTATAAGATTTTCATACAAAAAATGATTTCAAATAAAAAATTAAAAGTAAAATGCAATTCACAATTCTTATTTTCAGTATTAACTATTAGAGCGGAGTTTCTCTCAACTTGAACTTCAAGACTCCATAACCTGAAATAACTGTCATTTTGAAATCATGTTAATAGTATAATATAAGTAAGAAGAACACACACTTCATCATAAATAAACGGTATCATTACACAAACATTCTTAAAGGAAAAACCTCACATTATAAAGTCAAAACCACTCAAGAAAAATCAATACATTTCACTATAACATCAAATCATCTAAGAGAAATTATTAACACACATGATACCTTTAATCACAACAAAACAATCACAAGAAAATGAAATACTATGTGTAAGACCCATAATTTTTAAGTGTATTTTATATATTTTGATGTATTTTCGGTATTGAACTCAGAGGCTTTTTAGCCAAAGTTATTAATATTTTGGAGTTTATACGACCAAGAAGATATTTTGATGCCTGATTAGAATTACTCGTCGATAAATAAATTAAATTAACTGCGGTGAATCTTTTGCGAAGAGTTTAATGCGTTATGGGCGGAACGGTAATTTAACACATATCTAGATATTTTAGATATTTGTTAATTATATTATATAAATAATGAATATATAAAGAAAAGGAAAGGAAGGAATTGGGAAGAAAAGAAAAAGAAAGGAAAGAAAAAGGAAGAAAGGAAAAGCAAAGGAAAGAAAAACAGAAAACTTCATCTTCTTCCTCTGCCTCGCGTGACCTTCATTCTACCTTCCTCCATTGTTGCTCGTTTTTGCTTTCTTTTCTTTCCTTTGAGTTCGAAATTGATAGTGGGTGATAGGACAAGGATTTTTCAACCTCACTCTCCCTCTTTGATTCGAAAACGAAGAAAAACGGTATTTGAGATTCAAACACAAACCCCTCCGTTTCTTCTAGATCCAAGCTTCGTTTCAAGAAGTGATAGAAGGGAAGGTTGCTCACCTCCGTGCTACGGTGCTAGTGGACCAATTTTGGAAGCGGCGTTGCGAGCGGAAAATTTACCGGATTTACTCACGGTGCCATAATCGACGAAAAAGCTAAAGTGAAGGTAAGGGCTCCTTCCAAACTTTTAGTTTGCATTTAGGGACTTACTTGTGGTTGTGTGGAAAAGAATTTGATTAGGGTTTAAGTAATGTTTTATGGAGAATGAATTTTAAACCCAATATGTATGATTTCGAGTATATGAAACTTGTTGTGTTTGAGTGATGGATTGTGTTAATTTGTGTCGTCGTACTTGGCGTGTTCTTACTTGATGGTTGTTGATTGATGTGATTTGGTGTGAATCGTGGATTGAATTTGATAATATGTTTGAGATGTGTTTTGTGTGGTTGTGTGGAAAAGTGATTTTGTGTGAGTTACGGATTGAATGTGGAAGTAAGTTTGAGTTTTGTTTCGTGTGGAAATTTGAAAAAAACCATTAAGTTAAACGAGGATTAAGAATGGGGAATCTCTTAACGTCTCGTTTACCTAATGTGTGTTTTGGAAAATCATTTTAAGTTAAATGAGAATTAAGAATGGGGAATCTCTTAATATCTTATTTACTTGAAGTTTGTTTTGAAAATCGTTGAAGTTAACTGGGCGTTAAGAATGGGGAATCTCTTAATGTCTTAGTTACTTAACGTTGTTTTGAAAATCGTTTAAGTTAACTGGGCGTTAAGAATGGGGAATCTCTTAATGTCTTGGTTACTTAATGTTGTTTTGAAAATCGTTTAAGTTAACTGGGCGTTAAGAATGGGGAATCTCTTAATGTCTCGGTTACTTAACGTTTGTTTTGGAAAAATCATTTAAGTTAAATGAGAATTAAGAAAGGGGAATCTCTTAATGTCTTGTTTACTTAATGTTTGTTTTTGAAAATCGCTTCAGTAAATGAGCATTAGGAATGGGGAATCTCTTAATGTCTTGTTTACTGAATGTTTTGTTGTGGAAATCGTTTAAGTCAAAAGTATATTAAGAATGGGGAATCTCTTAATATGTCTGTTTGCTTAACGTTTGGCGTGAAAATCGTTAAGTTAAATGAGTATTAAAAATAGGGAATCTTTTAATAGCTGCATTTACTTAACGATTGTTGTGAATGGAGTTAGTGTATGCTCATGCATTTCATTGGTAAATTGTGCTGAACCCGTGATAGGTGGCACCTCGGTAAACTGTATTGACCCGTGATAGGTGGTACGTTTACGATTTACTTTTTTGTAAGTTGTGCTGACCCGTGATAGGTGGCACCTCGGTAAGTTATACTTTGGCCTGTGATAGGCGGTACCCTTACGACTTACGCTTTTTCTTTTAGTAAATCGTGCTGACCCGTGATAGGTGGCACCTCGGTAAACCGTACTGACCCGTGATAGGTGGTAGGTTTATAATTTACGCTTTTTAGTAAATCGTGCTGACCCGTGATAGGTGGCACCTCGGTAATTGGTACTTTGGCCTGCGATAGGCGGTACAATTATGATTTACGGCCCTTCGAGGAGGGTTTTGGTTTGGAATTCCGAGTCCATGCATTTTGGCATATACGCATTGCATTAGGGTGCTTGGCACACGAGTCGTGTTTGATTCAAATTATGATTGTGTTGATTTTGCTAAGTGCTATGTTTTGAACTTATGTGTAAGTGTGTTGATGCAAATTATAATTGTGATGATTTTTGCTAAGTGTTATGGTTTGAAACTATGTGTAAGTATGTTTGAATCAAATTGTGATTGTGTCGATTGTACCAAGAGTTATGTTGGAATTGTGTGATAGTATGTTAGATTGTAAAACGTTTTCGAAACTCACAATGTCGTGGTGATTGTATGGGTATTGCTAAGTGTTAAGGTTTGGAGTGGTGTTTGAATATGATTGAGTTAGTTTATGTAGTTAGTTTATGTATTTTTGAAAGGATATGCAGGGAAATCGATTGCCCCAATCGATTGGATGAGTTACAGGGGCCCTGTTTTACACGAAATCGATTTACCCAATCGATTTTGTAAGTTGTATTTCAAAATCATTTAAGAAATCGATTTAGTAAATCGATTGGATTCTATTGGATTTTAAGTCAGGGACTTTGTCTTCCAAAAATCGATTTGCCCAATCGATTGGACTCAATACAGAGACTCTGTCTTTCACGAAATCGATTTGCCCAATCGATTGGACAATACAGGGGCTCAGACCTTCTCGAAATCGATTGCCCCAATCGATTGATGCAAGTCCAGGGCTCAATTTTTACTGAAAATCTTCTGGCAATCGATTTGCCCAATCGATTGGCACAGTAGGAAATCTTATTTTGTGTTAGATGATGGATTTCTCAATTGATTATCAACGTATTGGTCAGTTATGCATTACTTGGTGGATTGAGAACTTTATTTTAATTTCATTTTTATTTGGCAAGTATGACATGAACTTTTAGCATGTGGAAAATCCTTCCAAGATATATGTTAAATTGAAAAGGTTATTTGTGCATGAAAAGCTTAAATGTTATGTGTTAACTGTTAATTTCGGTTGGTGACCCTTTACAACTATTGTGGAAATCTGGGCTTTGCCCTCAGATGAGAGCCAGGATGATCCTACTGGTTCGCACCCTACGGATGGGAATGTGGATGGGAGTGCTTGATTGGAGCTACGATAGGAGAATCTCACGGGGCGCGTGGAGATTACTCAAGACGTATAGTTTTTTTTTGGGTTATGTATAGAATGATCAGACTAAGTTGACACCGAGGGAACGGGTGTCCTTCTTGTGGGTTGCTTTTAAATTGTAAACTGGAAGACTGTACCACTTTTGTTATGTAAACCTTTTGAATACATATTTTGTGAACTTCTTCCGCTGCTTGTAAATTCTAAGGACTTTAATATGTATCCAAAGGTGTTACCCTATTTATCTCTCTGTTGTATTTTAATTTCTTTTTTTTTTAAAAAAAAAATACACCCTTGCTTTGAAAAACGGGGTGTTACACTATGCATGAGCTTATACTCTACTTCACAATGTGGTACCATTTTAACTCTGAAGTGCTTCGTTAGGAGACTTGGTTCTATACCCCCATACTGGTGGACGAACAATTCAAATTGGCCATGTCCTTATAGATACACTCAACTCAACTCGAGACACATATACGCGACAGTCGAGATAAACATATTTTGCATGGTAGCTCTCGATATTTGGAGTGCTACCTCAAACTCACCTTAGAATTCTCCACCAAAATACCTCCAAGATCTAACAATCTTGCCTTAAGGCTTAACAACATACCGTCAAGATCGAGCTCATTCATTTATACTTCCTTTAATATCACTATACTTGTCATACCCTACTTATATTATGACAAAATAATATTGATAGCATTTCAGCAAGTGTACTGAATCGTTGCAAGTAATAATAAAACGGTAGTACCGAATGTCGAACTCAAGGATTGAATTTTACTATTGAATTTTATTTAATTACTTAAATTGAACAAAAATTTCCCAAGTTGATTGAAATAATATTTAAAATTAACAATAGTAATAAAATTGGTTCTCTATAATAAGAAAAATGTCAGGGATGAGTTTCATTTTGAATCCAACCTTGGTGTCTAATTTGATCCTAGTTACTTAATTTCTTTATTGAATTATTATCGAATTCTCTTTATTATTCTTGCCCTAATGTCTTAGTGACAGAACCTTTAATTCCAAAGTAACCCCTAATTCCTTAGTGGATTTAAGATTAGAATTAAGCATTACCGTATAGTAATCCTCTTTCTAAATTATTGTCCATGCAACTAATTTAATTGGTTTCATGAGTTGTATTTATCCCTAAACTACAAATTCATGAATTTCTCATTTCAAGTATTCGTAAAGTTTACTTTCGTTTCAAAATACAATTCGTAGAACATTTTAATGTTGATCAAGTAATAAAAAACATTAAACACAGTGAATAGAAAAATAATTCAATCAACTCATTCATATAACTAGAAATCAAATCAGAAAAATAAGGGTTTCATCTTGTTACAATCATCCTTAACAAATAGGGTTTAGTTACTCATGGCAGAGATAAAAAAAGATAGAGATTAGAGAAAAATTACAAGAAAGATTCATGAACGATTCTTGATAAAACTACTCCAATGGTGTTAGAAACGACCGTCTTTGAGTTTCTTTGCTAGAGTACAAGTCTCACAACTTCCCAATAGTCAAAAAGATGCCTAGAAAGTGGAAAGAAATTGCATTTTAATGAATGCTGACGCGTGCCACGCACCCCAAGCGCATGCTTTGCGCTTCAAGCACGTCCCAATAGTGGAAAAACATAGAAAATGCGCCTCAAGCGCAACTATTGGGCTTCAGGCGCACAACTTCTTCTATTTGATGTTTTCTGAATTTTTCTCCTCTTTAGAGTTTGAATTGGGTTCCGATGTCTTCATGAGAGTTGTAGCTATGGATCTTAGTTTTATTTGCACTTGGTTTGACTTCAATTGGACATCTACAATTTAGTTACTCATGGCAGAGATAAAAAAGATAGAGATTAGAGAAGAATTACAAGAAAGACTCATAAATGATTCTTGATAAAACTATTCCAATGGTGTTAGAAACGACCGTCTTTGAGTTTCTCTGCTAGAGCACAAGTCTCCTAACTTCCCAATAGTAAAAAAGATGCCTAGAAAGTGAAAAATTTGCATTTTAATGAATGTTGACGTGTGCCACGCACCCCAGGCGCATGCTTTTCACTTCAAGCAGATCCCAACAGTGGAAAAACATATAAAATGCGCCTCAGTCGCGACTGTTGCGCTTCATGCGCACAACTTCTTCTATTTAACATTTTCTGCATTTTGCGCCTCTTTAGATTCTGAATTGGATTCTGATGTCTTCATAAGAGTTGTATCTATGAAACATAGCTTTCATTTGCACTTGGTTTGACTCCAATTAGACGTATATAACTCCAGATATGGCTAAAATACTCCACATAGGTAATGTTGATTTCTCACCAAAATTCAGTACTGCACTAAAACAAAAAGCAACGTAAAATTACTACAAATTATCTACTTAATCAAGGAATAAGAACATAGACATTTTATTAAATCAAATAACTCAAATCAATAAAATATATCAAATAACGACTTAAGCTATCTATTGGTTAAAGATAAATAAGACTAAAAATAATGAAAAATATACATAAGATAAAGAGTCATCACAACCCCAAACTTAATCTATTGTTTGTCCTCAAGCAATAATTAATTTCAGATTTGGTACAATTAAAGTCAAACTTAACTCAATTTCTCAAATAAAATTAAACTCAATTCTCAAAGTTCCAGCTACTACAAAACATTCATTGTGCTTCGTGGTTGCTTAAAAAAATAATTTGTACACTTTAGCATTCATTCATCAAGTTCAACTCTCTCTTCACACAGTCTCACCAAAATTTGTCTCAAGTGTTTAGAAAAGGTTATGAATTTATCACTCAAATCCTAGAACATGCATCACGCTACCATAGGCTTGAAAAAATTCTAGTTAGCAATCACAATGTAGCAAACACATACACTTTTGGAGGACTTTTGGAGATTTTCAAACATTGACAAAAGAACAAAACATATATTATTTATCAAAGCACACAAACTAATTTTTTTCCTTCTTTTTGTGAGAATCACTACCCCAAACTTAAAAGGTTACTATCCCATGAGCAACCCCAAACTTAGAACTTTATCAAGACAATAATTTTTTCTACCTAACTCCAAGTAAGGTGATTTATTTAAAGTCAGATGTTTGGCATGTAATGTGGCTAGTAACCAAAATAAAAGGGCAAGGCTCAAAGGGGCTAACAAGGGATACAATTTGCATAGGGTAGTTAAAAAGGCTCAAACGACCAAATAAAATTGCCTCAGTGTATGCATAAATTACAAGTGATGCAAGTCAGAATTAGTGCAAGTTCTGAAGGGATAACACATGTGTGGATAATCACACAACAAAGAATTAAAGTGTTGAGGCTTAAAAGCTCACAACTAGGACAATAAGAGAGAGCACGAATTGACCACAGAGTAATCCATAATGTATGCATTAGTGAAACTCGTCAAATTGACCAATGACATGAGCAAAGAAATGAAATTTAAATTTCAAAATCCCAATCAGAAAACTTAAGATCAAATGCAAATTAATACAACTTCTTCATCATAGTACACATTTAGGGAAAAGAAATGAAACATACAATTCAACTACTGAAATAAAGCAAAGAAAAAAGAAAATAAAGAAAGAAAGAAAATAAAAACAAAGAAAAAGGAAAGAAAAAACTTCTCTTAGTTGGGTAATTCATTCAAGGGGATTTTCTTAGATCCTCCGCTCCTATACCACTGTAGTCCCCAGTATACTGGTGAGGTGAGAATAAATCCGAATACAACATGCCTCTTGGTGTCTGTTGGAATGAAGCGGAGGCTCGATAGAGATTGGTCATCCCCAATTCGATTCTTGCTTGTCCATCTCGCTGATTGATCATCAATTGTTCCATCCTAATTTCTAGTCGATCAAACCTATCCTCTGTGGAAAGCTGTGATGGATGCTGAGGATGGTCATGTGGCCCCTTTGGTTCAATATTTTCCTCCTCCAGTATTGCTGCTTGTGGAACGCCAAGATAGTGTGCCGAAATTATGGAGTGATTTTCTATCCACCTAATAGTTATTGGGGTAACATGTTTTACAATTTCTTCATCCTGTTTAGGTAACACTCTCACCTGATCACAGAGTTTGCTTATCAAGGAAGCATGATGGAAGTAGCCTGTTGGAGGATCAAGAATTGCTGTCCCCCAAATATCATCAACTATTAGCATGCCCACATTAATTATGGCGCCTTTTATGATAACAGTTAGTAGGCATGCTATCTGAAAATTTTTAAACAAAACTCCATACGAATTATGGAAGGGGAGAAAACCAAATATTTCATATTTTCATATATTTGGGTGTTATTGCTACATTCTAAATAATAAAGAAAATTTGAGAAAGTTTGATCCAAAATCTTATAAAGGAATTTTTCTAGGATACTCCACAACATCAAAAGGTTATAGAATATGTAATCTTAGCCATTGATTTAATATTTAGATAATCGTATACACCATCACATAATTAATCCAAAAATTAGCACAAGGATTTTATGTTCATCTCATAACTCAAACGATGATTCTCACACATGTAACATACTCTCATAGAAGACTAACTACTCCAAATTGATTACGACTAAATTTCCTTTTGAATTAATCCTCATCATTTAAAAGTTACAATAAACTAAATGAAATATTTTCCAAATTGCGAAATAATTCTTTACCAAACGATTCAACACGCTGTGAAACCAAATTGAATCAGGCAGTGCATAAACCACTTTAAAGGTTACACGTAATTTTAAAAATTGATTTCTACACTTAAATTTTTTATAAAATGTACCACTAATCATTTAGCACCAAAAAATATCATTGAGAATTCAAAGTTTTTCCTTAAACTATTTTTTAATAAATCACGTCTAAATAAAAAAAAACTAAAATAAATTACGTGTATTTTAAAAATCTATAAGATTTCCATAATTTCACTTGGTACTTTAATCATCGAAAATACATTTTTAAATAATTAATCACTATAAAATAATTATTTTTAACTTATATTTTGAAAGAAAACTTAAACTATATACATAGATAGATAGTTAATTTTTCAATTAATTAACACATATAAAATAGTTCCAATTTTTTTTCTTAAAACTTAAAAAAAAAAATTGTATACTTATATACATTAAAGTAGTGCACATGACACAAATCATAAGACATACTTGGTTATTACAATCAATTACACTAATTGACAAATCTACAAAATAACAACTTTCTCTCACATCAAGAACTCAATAGGCTTATAGATACATCTCGAGTTTCTATCAAGCCACAAAATTGTTCTAAAATTGTACACCATCAATTTTAAAGATGTAATAGGTATGTTCTAATCTTGAAAATTGGGTAGAATAAATTTTAATTTCTATACACATATCAATCTACATGATGTACTCTACACATACCAATCTACATGATGCATACCATTTCATTTGGTTAATTCATGAAACAAGAAAAAATGTATAAACAACACGTCATCTTCTCATATTAAATTCAAATATATATTTTGACAATATAAGTGATAACACAACAACTACATTTCTACTAAAAAAAACAAGAAGAAAATTCTACTCAAAAAATAAATCTATTATCCAAAATTTAGATAATTTTTCAAAAGGAGTTTAACTATTGAGCTAATTGTTTTAAAATCTTTGTTTTATTTTTCTTCCCTTTTTGAATTAGTAGACATTTTATCATTTTACTTTTTTTTTATTAGCACAATTATAAATCACTAATGAATTCTAAAAATCAAAACATCAAGTTAAACTCTAATGAATTCACAAAATCAATCGGGAAATCAATTATTTCAAATAAATATCTCAACACTCTCATGATTCAATATTCACACGAGGCCCCTCTAAACCAACATAACAACAAATCTTTTTGTTTGTCTTATAAACAACACGTAATAAAATATGGTGTAAATTTTCAGCTATTTTAAATATTAAATAAAATTAGGAGTATAGAATTATTGTTATTTTATAAATAAACAAACACTACAAGAAATGAGGGTTTTTGTGAGGGCCAAAAGCCCTCACAAAGGGAAAAAAACAGCCACAAAGGTGGCTTTTGTGAGGGCTTTTGGCAGCCACAAAGAAGCTGGTCACAAAATTTTGTGAGAGCTTTTGCAGCCGCAAAGGACAGGCATTTGTGAGGGCTTTTGTAGCCACAAAAGTCTGCCTTTGTGAGGGCATAGGCCGCCACAAAGGACATGCTGAATTTGCCTGATCAGACTTTTGTGAGGGCTTTTGGCCGCCACAAAGGAATGCTGACTGGACCTTTGTGAAGGCTTTTGGCTGCCACAAAGGAATGCTGACTGGACCTTTGTGAAGGCTTTTGGCCGCCACAAATTCCTGCTGACTGGACCTTTGTGAGGGCTTTTGGCCACCACAAATGCTTGCTGACTGGACATTTGTGAGGGCTTTTGGCCGCCACAAATGCCAACGTAATTAATAAATTAATTTTTATTTCAAATTAATAGTTTATTATAATATTATATATAATAAATTAATATAATTATAATATTAAAATTTAAATTATAATTAAATTAAATTTGAAATATAATGTAATTATAAATTAAATTTAATATATATATATATATATTTAATAATAGTTTATTATAATATTATATATAATTAATTAATATAATTATAATATTAAAATTTAAATTAAATTTGAAATA
>JBBPBR010000008.1:224464-244012 GCA_037974775.1 Cicer pinnatifidum
ATATATATATATATATATATATATATATATATATATATATATATATATATATATCAATACTATCAAAAAATATCAATACTAACAAAAAAATATTAATTAAATAAACATTATACAATATCAATACTTATAATAAATTATAAATAATATAATAAAATATTAATACTTATAACAAAAAATAATAATTAATATGATAAATTTTAACAATGTTTTTTTAAAATCAATAACTTTGATATATATGTCAATTAGAGGATTATATATTAATTAATTTGAAAACAATATAATAAATTATTAATCAACACTATATCATTATACAAATATATATGTCAACTATGATGTTTTTTTAAAAATCAAGACTAATAATCAAAACTTATTTATAACAAAAATTAATAATATCATCAATTTTAATAATGTTTTTTTAAATAATAATTATATTAAAACCAATATATTTTAACCGTGGTTTGAAAAAACTAATCTAAATATATTAAAACCGATATATTAAAACCAATATATTAAAACCAACATCATTCCTATTTTTTTAAAAATAAATTTATAAAACTAATATATATATTACTAGTCTATATTTTAAAATATATCAAATACTAACTTGATGCCGAGTAGCGTCTGACTTCAAGCTTTCACTCACGTACGATGCTTGCAAGTCTTCGAAATAATTAGCAAGCACTACAAAAATAAAAATCAATAACATTAATTAGTTATATCAAATTAAAAAATAAAATTATAAATTTACATATATAATGTAATTTATATACTTACCAAATTTTAAATGAAAAGTAATGTTGTGTAGAGAGAAGGAGGAGAGTATAGTGATAATGAAGTTTTAGAGAGAAGTTGGATGTGAAAAAATGAAGTAGGAGGGTGAGAAATATATATAGGATTGGCCTTGAGCATTTGTGGCGGCCAAAGCAGCCACAATGCCAACGGCTACATGACTTTTGTGGCGGCCTGGCCCGTCAGAAAGGGCAACGGCTATATACACTTGTGACGGTCTAAGCGGCCAGAAAATCCAGCTGGATTTGGGCGTCTTTTGTGGCGGCCTTTGCAGCCACAAACGCCACGTGCCCAATCCATTGTGGCGGCATAGGCCGCCACAAACTCACTGGTCTTTTCAAGCTTTTGTGACGGATTTGGCCCTCACAAAATTAATCCTTTGTGGCTGTAAAAACCCTCACAAAATCCAGAAATATTTAACTGGATTTTGTGGCTGCCTAAGCCCTCACAAAATCACAATGTTGTGATTTTGTGAGGGCTTAGGCAGCCACAAAATCCAGTTAAATATTTAAAAATTTGTAAGGGCTTTTTCAGCCACAAATTTGTGAGGGCTTTTTTGGTCACAAATTTGTGAGGGTTTTATTCAGCCACAAAATATTTATAAAGTTGGCCACAAAATAGAGAAATTCTTGTAGTGAAAAATCCAACTCAATTTAATTTTTTTAAAATAATCAAAAGTAATTCAAATAAAAATTATTTTTATTTACAAAATAAGTCAACTTAAACTCTTTAATCGATTTTTTTTTTAATTCTAAGTTCTACCAACTTGTAATATTTAAGAATTATTATTATCAATAATATGGATTTCCTAAGATCAAAACTTTAATAATCAGATCCCAAAAGGCAAGATCTATAATCGATAAGTAATATTACCTCGATTAAATTAATAATTTCAAAGATATAACTAGTCAATAAAAAAATTATTTATAACTATCCACTCTAACAAAAACAAATAATCAAAGTTCGAAACTCAAACCACAAATCCAATCAAAAGGTTTATTTAGGCAAGAATTCATGTTATATCTAGTCATTTAGATAAAAATTAAGAATGTGCAGTACAATCAAAATTAGCAAACAATAAACGGTTAATTAGTAACTTAAAAAATATTATAAGTATACAAAAGTATAATGTGCATAACACAATAATATAACGAGAAAAAAAGTATGATATTAAAAATTATTAATACATAACAAAACACAACCAACACGACTAATATTCAACTAAGGAATGAACACTCGACTTGCTCGATCTCATTGGACAGACCTGCTCTGATACTACTAATGTGACACCCTAAACCCCAAAATAATATATAATAATCTGTAGTAGAATTTTTTTTTTTTTGGTACAATAGCAGCGGATAAAGTAAATATATCTTCAAGTTAATAAAAAGAAAGTTATAATTAATTTAGGATATCACGTTTCTCAAAATTTAAAAGCAACACTCTAAACTCTTTCATTTTATAAAAAGATGCAATCTCCATATACTGATGTAGCTAAATATCTCTAGAAGGGGGGTTGAATAGAGATTTTGATGTTTAAAAATATTTCTCACGTGTTTTTAAAAGTTATCCTCTCTGAAAGGATACGGACCCGAGGATGGTTATTTAAACCTTTAAATTAGAGTTGAGTAAAAGAAAGAGAAAATGTAAAGAATGATATACACAACTTTTATACTAGTTCATCCAATAAAGGCTACGTCCAGTCCTCACACACTTGTGAGAATTCATTAATGATCAGATTGATTAACCTCTCACAGAGGTTAATTACACTTTGTGTATTCTTTAGTCTCACCAAGCTTACAACCTTGTTTCCTACAAGTTCCAACTATTTCCAAGTGTAACTCACGTGGAAATTACAAAGTGATATTAATATGATTGTTTCTCTTTTCTTAAATACTTTCTAAAAAGATATTTCAAAGATTTAGTGTAGGATTATAGAAACTATGAAGAGAGGATGGATATTGCTCTTGATAGCTTTATGATACTTGATCTTTTTATACAACGTTGTTGTGTATTTGATAATGGAGAGCTCTCTTCCTTTTATAGAGATCTTGTGGTGCTCTTTCCATGTGACAAACATCTTATGATCGTTGGGGACTTGATAAAAAAGTCCAAGGTCTTTGATCATAATTACAGAACTGCCATCCAGTTGTCCTTCGACAGATGCAATCCATCGTCGTGCAGGAGGTTCAAACCTCCTAGGTACTTGGTCATGAGTTGTCTCTTTCTCTTTTCATTCTTCAAGAAATGTAAGGCTATATCTCTAACTTTGTGAGCTACAACCTTTCTGTAAGTTGAAGTACTAGGTCTTTTTCACCTTTTGAGAATGATGGTGACTATAGATCCATCCTCTTACATCGTAATGCCATCCTCGTACCTCGTACATCCCATCCTCATACCAGTTAAATCTGGCCTCTGACCTCTTAGATTAAAATGCTTTATTTATTCATTCTTTAATACTGTTTTGCCTTCTCTTAATGAATAAAAACATTTGTTTTGGTGAGGATGAGTATTCTGCAGTTTTGAAGTTTTGGGCTACAATCTTTCTGTAAGTTGACGTGCTAGGTCTTTTTCACCTTTTGAGAATAATGGTGACTATAGATCCATTCTCTTACATCGTATTGCCATCCTCGTACCTCGTATATCCCATCCTCGTACAAGTTAAATCTGGCCTCTGACCTCTTAGATTAAAATGCTTTATTTATTCATTACTTAATATTGTTTTGCCTTCTCTTAATGAATAAAAACATTTGTACAATATCATCCTCTTGCAAGGCCATCCTCACGATTTCCAATCCTCTAGATTTGAATTAGATTTTTCTCCTTTTTGCCTTAATGATTAATAATATGTTTTCTTAAATGAATTCACTCAAAAGCACATATTAGTCATTAACCACAATCATAATCCTTTAAGTAATTTTGTTATCATTAAAGTCATTTGAGAGAGATTTTGTCTCAACAATCTCCCTCTTTTTGATGATGACAAAATTCTTTAGATTATGACTTTAAATATAAAAAGTTTATGAAACAAAATGTTTATGCTCCCCCTAAATCATATGTGTAATATTTTTAAATTTAAAAATAATTACTCCCCCTGAACATATGCCAAATTTTTTAAACAAAAGATTTGAACCATAAAGTGACTTCATATTAATGAGATAAATATTACAAAAGATGGTTCAAAATGGCATAAACATTAACAAGCATATCATAAGCACTTCACAAATATTCATCTTAACAAATAGTTGATTATAAAGATAAAAGCTAGATGATCATAATCTATCTTCCCCTAAATTTGTCAACCATCACAAAAAAAGGAATAGAAAAGTAAAAATAATTTCTTAACCAATTTTATTCAGAGATTGATGCACGGGTAACAACAGATAGTTTTTCTAAAAAAAATTCAAAATGATCCTCCTGAAGAGGTTTGACATGTAACCATTGGAGAAAGAGGAGGTTGGAGTTTGAAATGTTGTGACCGTTAGAGGAAGATGAAGGAGGCAGATGAGGATGCCATTGAATAGGTAGTAATGATGATAGAGTAGGTTATGGGAAATGTGATAAAGGTCATGGTAGTTTGCGCATTAAATGTAGGGCGAAATCCAAGGAGACCGTGCCACATTGACTGGCCAATGGAAGGGGAGGCGCGTGCATGCCTTGTCTGACGTGACATGAGAGAGTTACACCAAAATTGACATTGTGTCCTCTAGTGTTTTGCTATCCTCTCATCTTTTGGTATATTTTTAATGATGGAAAGTTTCTCCAAAATATTTTTGAACTGATCCTCTAGGAGAGGTTTTGTAAAAATATCTACTAACTGATTTTTAGTGTCAATGAAAATCAATTTTGTGTCCCCTTTTTGAACATGATCTCTTTTAAAATGATGTTTGATTTCAATGTGCTTAGATCTTGAAGGTTATTTTTTGAAAGATTAATAGCACTTGTATTATCACAGAGGATGATAATTTTTGTGTACCTTAGAGAGTAATCCTCTAGTTGATTTTTTATCTATAGTAATTGTGAGCAACATTGTGCAGCTAATACATATTCAACCTTTGTAGTTGATAGAGAAATGATACATTGTTTTTTGCATGACCAACTTATTAGAGATTTACCAAGAAATTGGCAAGCTCCATTTGTGCTCTTCCTTTCAACTTTGTCTCTCGCATAGTCACCATCACAATAATCTATGAGGTCAAAATTTGAACATTTCTTATACCAAATTCCTATATTGATAGTGCCAACAAGATATCTCAAAATTCTCTTTACTGCTGTTAGATGAGATTCTTTAGGGGAGGATTGAAACCGTGCACAAAGACCTACTGTAAAGACTATGTCAGGTCTACTAGTTGTTAAGTATAATTAGGATCCAATCATCCCTTTGTACTCTTTTTCAGATATTGGACTTCCTTCGTCATCTTTGTGAAGCATGGAGGATGGGTGCATAGGGGTTCCCATACCATTGGCTGAACTCATGTTATATTTGTTAAGTTGATCCTTCGCGTATTTTTCTTGAGAGATGAAGATGTCATCTTCTAGTTGTTTAATTTGTAAACCAAGGATGAATTTTAATTCTCCTATCATACTCAACTCAAACTCACTTTGCATGAGGTTGGAGAAATCTTTACACATCTTTTCATTTGTGGATCCAAATGTTATGTCATTTACATATATTTGAACAATCAACAGATCCTCTTTAAGAGTTTTCTTGAAAAGAGTGGTATCAATATGTCCTCTTACGAATCCTTTCTCTTTTAGAAAAGAACTCAACCTCTTTTACCAAGCTCGAGGAGCTTGCTTAATCTATAAAGAGCTTTCGAGAGTTTGAACACATCATTGGGCTTCTTTTCATCCACAAAGCCAAGAGGTTGTTTAACATATACCTCCTCATTTAGAAAACCATTCGAAAAGGCACTTTTGACATCTATTTGGAATAGTTTGATACCTTTATGAGTGACATATAATAGGAGGATTCTTATTGCTTCAAGTCTTGCAACTGGTGCAAATGTTTCATCATAATCAATTCACTCTTGTTGGTTGTAACCTTCTGCCACTAATCTTGCTTTATTTCGAACGACCTCTCCATCCTCATTCTGTTTGTTTCTAAATATCCATTTAGTTCCAATGATGGATTTTTCCAGATGATGGGGCACAAGATTCCACACTTTGTTTCTTTCAAACTGTGACAACTCCTCCATCATGGCTT
Source organism: Cicer pinnatifidum (assembly GCA_037974775.1). Lineage (NCBI taxonomy): Eukaryota > Viridiplantae > Streptophyta > Magnoliopsida > Fabales > Fabaceae > Cicer > Cicer pinnatifidum. Next base: position 230,460 of record JBBPBR010000008.1, read on the forward strand.
CATCCCATGAATTGTCACAAATTGCTTGATCAATTATTTTGGGTCCAACTTCTGATATCATGGTCATGTTAGTATTTTCTTTTAGAGAATTTCTGGTCCTAGCACCCTCGGCAACATTTCCAATGATTAGATCAGCAAGATGATGTGTTACCATTTTTCATCCTCTTGGAGGTTGCTGAGAGGTTGGGTCAGAATCATTCTCTTCGTTTGGACTGTGTACTTGAGAGGATGAATGTTCATCTTATTCAGATTTATCCATATTTTCTAAGCACAACCTCGACAGCATTTCCAATGATTAGATCAGGAGGATGATGTGTTACCATTTTTCATCCTCTTGGAGGTTGCTGAGAGGTTGGGTTAGAATCATCCTCTTAGTTTGGCCTGTGTACTTGAGAGGATGAATGTTCATCTTATTCAGATTTATCCATATTTTCTAAGCGCAAGTCATCAAACTCATAAAAAATAACATGCATGGATTCCTCCACAGTTTGAGTCCTATGATTATATATTCTATAACCTTTTGACGTTGTGGAGTATCCTAGAAAAATACCTTTATCAGATTTTGGGTAAAACTTCCCCAAATTTTCTTTATTATTTAGAATGTAACAATAACATCCAAATATATGACAATAAGAAATATTTGGTTTTCTCCCTTTCCATAATTCGTATAGAGTTTTGTTTAAAATTTTTCTAATGGATGCACGATTAGAAACATAACAAGTTGTGTTAATAGCTTCGACACAAAAGTATTTTTCAATGTTGGCTTCATTGAAAATAGTTCTAGCCATTTCTTGTAAAGTTCTATTTTTCCTTTCAACAACTCCATTTGTTGGAGAGTTCTTGGGCAAGAAAAATTGTGAGAAATACCATTTTCTTCAAAAAGATTTTTAAATGATTCATTTTCGAATTCACCTCCATGGTCACTTCTCGAAGAGACAATTTTTTATCCTTTTTCATTTTAAATCTTTTTACAAAAATGGTGGAATGCCTCAAAAGCTTCATCTTTATGTTTTAAAAATAAAATCCATGTAAAACGAGAGAAATCACCAACAATTACAAAACCATATATTTTTCCACTAAGACTTGGAGTTTTCATAGGACCATAGAGGTCAATGTGAATAAGTTCAAGAGGATGATTTGTTGAAACAATATTTTTTGAGTGAAAGCTACTTTTAACTTGTTTTCCTTTTACACAAGCTTCACATACTTTGTTTTTCTCAAAATTAATTTTCAGAAGACCTTTCACTAATTCTAATTTAGCTAATTTAGAAATAGTATTTAAGCTTGTGTGACCAGGCATTTTTGCAAAATCCATTTATCTTTCTCAATAGATACAAAACAAAATTCAGTAGGAAAATCATCTAGATATAGTTCATATAAATTCTTTTTTCTAAAACTGGAAAGAAAAAAAAAAACTCTACCCGAGGATGAATGTTTAACCTCACATAGAGTAGGCTTAAAAATAACTTCAAATCCACGATCACATAATTGACTAATACTTAGCAATTTATGTTTTAAACCATCCACATACTGAACATTTTCAATTTTTGAAGAATTATTTTTACCAATAATGTATGTACCTTTTATTTGAGCTTTATCATTGTTACCAAACGTGACTGATCCTCCATCCTTGATCTCCAAGGAAATAAAGCAGTGTTTATCCCCTGTCATATGCCTTGAGCAGCCATTGTCCAAGTACCAAGACTTTCTTTTGTTGATCAGAGGATGAACCTGTGTTAGAGGTTAAAAGTAACTTAGGTACCCATATAGCATTGGGTCCTTGTTGGTTAGTTTTTCCTCTTGTGAGGATTTTCCTTTTGTGATAACAAATAGAATCATGGTGCCCATGTTTACCACAGAATGAACATCCTTTCTTTATGTTGTCAACTTTCTTCTTAGCATGACAGTTTTGAAAGCATGCCTAAGTTTTTGCAAAAATTGCATTTTGGCCTATCCTCTTGTTTTTTAGGCAAGAAAAAATTTTCATATAATTTTTGTTTTTGAGAACTTTTAAATCCAATACCAGCATTGTCAAAGATTCCAGATTGAGATCCCATTATCTTTTGAAATGTTTCAGTAGATTTAACAAAGTTGGTAATGTCATTTTTTAATTATTCAACCTCTATTTTCAAGATTTCCTTTTCAATGTCCTCTTATGGAGGATGAATATTGACATTCTTTTTATTTAAAAGTGTTTGTTGCTCAGATAATTTCTCATGAGATAACTCCAAATGTAGAATGGTTTTTTCGTACTTCTCATTCTTAGCTTGAAGTTCCTCATTGAGTTTCTTTATTTCATAAAGTTGATTTTTGAGAAAACCACATTTACGAGATAAAGTGTTTTAGTCATTTAAAAGATTGTCAAATTCAATTTCTAATTTTTCACAAGTAGGACATAAGATAGCATTTCAGCAAGTGTACTGAATCGTTACAAGTAATAATAAAACAGTAGTACCGAGTGTCGAACTCAAGGATTGCATTTTACTATCAAATTATATTTAATTACTAAAATTAAACAAAAAGTTCCCAAGTTGATTGAAATAATATTTGAAATTAACAACAATAATAAAATTGATCCTTTATAATGAGAAAAATGTCAGGGATGAGTTTCACTTCGAATCCACCCTTGGTGTCTAATTTGATCATAGTTACTGATTCCTTTATGGAATTATTACCGAATTCTCTTTATTATTAATGTCTTAGTGACATAACCTTTAATTCCAAAGTAACCCCTAATTCCTTAGTAGATTTAAGATTAGAATTAAGCATTACCGTGTAAAAATTCTCTTGTAAACTATTGCTTTGCAACTAATTTAATTGGTTTCATGACCTGCATCTATTCCTAGACTACAAATTCATGAATTTCTCATCTCAAGCATTTGTAAAGTCCACTTCCGTTTCAAAATACAAATCTTAGAACATTTTAATGTTGATCAAGCAATAAAAAGCATTAAGCACAGAGATGGGAAAAATAATTCAATAAACTCATGCATATAACTAGAAATCAAATCATAAAAATAAGGGTTTCATCTGATTACACTCATCCCTAACAAATAGGGTTTAGTTCCTCATGACAGAGATATAAAAGATAGGGATTAAAGAAGAATTACAAGAATGATTCATGAATGATTCTAGATAAAACTGCTTCAATGATGTTACAAACGACCGTCTTTGAGTTTCTATGCTAGGGCACAAGTCTCCCAACTTCCCAAGAGTCCAAAAGATCCCTAAACAGTAAAAAATTTCGTTTTTATGAATGCGGATCCGCATCGCGCGCTTGGACAGTGCTGAAAGGCTGGAAATGCGCCTCAGGCACGGATGGCGCGCTCCAGGCGCATCAGAGATTTCTCATCATTGTCGTCCACAATGCTTGAGGTTTCTCATCAGAGATTGTGTATGTGTTTTTGGTTCTGATGACATAATCCCCGTTTTCAACCTCATACCACTTGTTGTTATCTTGTGATATAAGAAATAGTCCCATCTTACCTTTCCAGTGGTAATAATTTATGCCATCAAAATAGGGAGGTCGGTTGGATGATCCTCCTTCAGGAATACACTTAGCTTTTGACATTTTTCATTTTGAATCTTTTTCTCTTACATTGTTAGATGTAGTTTTCTAGAGAACCTTGCTCTAATGCCAATTGATGTAGCTAAATATCACTAGAAGGGGGTTGAATTAGAGATATCCTCTCTGAGAGGATGCAAATCTGAGGATGGTTATTTAAACCTTTATATTAGAATTGAGTAAAAGAAAGAGAAAATGTAAAGAATGACATACACATCTTTTATACTAGTTTACCCAATGAAAGCTACGTCCAGTCCTCACACACTTGTGAGATTTCACTAATGATCAAATTGATTAACCTCTCATAGAGGTTAATTACACTTTGTGTATTCTTTAGCCTCACCAAGCTTACAGCCTTATTTCCTACAAGTTCCAACTATTTCCAAGTGTAACTCACATGGATATTACAAAGTGATATGAATCTGATTGTTTCTATTTTCATAAATACTTTCTAAAAAGATATTTCAAAAATCTAGTGTAGGATTATAAAAAGTGTGAAGCGAGGATGGATATTTCTCTTGATAGCTTTATGATACTTGATCTTTTTATACAATGTTGTTGTGTATTTGATAATGGAGAGCTCCTTTCCTTTTATAGAGATCTTGTAGTGCTCTTTCCATGTGACAAACATCTTATTATCGTTGGGCACTTGATCAAAAAGTCCAAGGTCTTTGATCAGAATTATAGAACTACCATCCAGCTGTCCTTGGACAGATGCAGTCCATCCTCGTGCAGGAGGTTCAAACCTCTTAGGTACTTGGTCATGAGTTGTCTCTTTCTCTTTTCATTCTTCAAGAAATGTAAGGCTATATCTTTGACTTTGTGGGCTACAACCTTTCTGTAAGTTGAAGTGTTAGGTCTTTTTCACCTTTTGAGAATGTTGTTGACTATAGATCCATCCTCTTACATCGTTATGCCATCCTCGTACCTCGTACATCCCATCCTCGTACTAGTTAAATCAGGCCTCTGACCTATTTGATTAAAATGCTTTAATTATTCATTCTTTGATATTGTTTTGACTTCTCTTAATGAATAAAAACATTTGTTTAGGTGAGGAAGAGTATTCTGCAGTTTTGAAGTATCATCCTCTTGCAAGGCAATCATCACGATTTCCAATCTTCCATATTTGAATCATATTTTTCTCCTTTTTGCCTGAATGATTAATAATATGTTTTCTTAAATGAATTCACTCAAAAGCGTAGATTAGTCATTAACCACAATCATAATTCTTTAAGTAATTTTGTTATCATTAAAATCATTTGAAAGAGATTTTGTCTCAACATATACTTGATTTAACTAAAGTTTCTTAATTTAAACTCAAAAACTTACTAGTGCTTATAAGATTTTCATACAAAAAGTCATTTCTAATAAATAAAAAAAGTAAAAGTATAATACGATTCACAACTCTTATTCTTGGTATCACCTATCAGAGTGAGGTTTCTCCTAACTTGAACTTCAAGACTCATGAACCTGTAATAACTGAGATTATGCAAACGCAGGACCAAGTTAGTCAAACACAAACTACGAATGAGGTGAGTTTTGAAATCATATTAATAATATAATATAAGTATGTAAGAAGAACACACAATTAATCATAAATAAACCATATCGTTACACAAACATTCTTCAAGGAAATACCTCACATTATAAAGTCAAAATCACTCAAAGAAAATCAATACATTTCACTATAACATCAAATCTTCTAAGAGAAACAATTATCACACATGATACCCATTAATCACACCCAAACAATCACGAGAAAATGCAATGTTATGCATGAACTTAGGCTCTACTTCATAATATGGTACCATTTTAACCTCAAAGTACTTAGTTATGAGGCTTGATACCATGACACTGTTCTAGTGGACGAACAATTCAAATTGGACCTGTCCTCGTAGATTCCCTCTGGTAAGACAAACTCTCAAATTAAAGTTTTGATGAAAATAAACAAAGGTTAATTAAGAATGTTAATTATGATTCTAAAATGTTATGTTAATTTAACTTGTGCTTTTGAGTGAATTAATTCAAAGATAGGAATCAAGAAAAACAAAGAAATCATATAAAAATTGAACAGATAAAGAAACAAGAGTATTCTGGATAAAACGAAGACTGATCTCCAAGATCAAGACCGATCATCACAGCCTCAAGATCAAGACTGATCATCACAGCCTCAAGATCAATCAATCTCAACTAGTTTAGAAAAGATTTTGCCTCTAAATTTCATGCTAATGTTATCAGTACTTGGTAAGGAACAAGTAGGATCCATTCTAGTCATAGAAGGCATGAGAATCATTAAGACAAAAGCTCATGAATCAAGCAAGTTAAAATAAGTATGAAACTTCACCAGCTTAACTGTCAAGAAAGTTAATCAATCTTGATATGTACAAAGTTGTCCAATGCTCAGGATTCGAGTTTCTTTGTCAAAATTTTTGAATATTTTTATACACAAGATAATTTTGATCAAGAACGAACAAACCAACCTAGTCAAACATATTTCAAAACATATTCAAAGGTTGAATATTTTTATTCACATATAGTAGTTATGGTAAAAAAAATAGAGCACTACCAACATCTCTTTTGACTACCATTAAATGCTCCAAAACGCCTATAAAAGAAAGGCCAATGCTCAGGAAATTTGTAGAAGTTCAAGTACTATCAAGTCTCACAAATCATTCACATTCATATACTTGAAATTCTCATTTTCTCAAAGAATGATTCAGTTCTAATTATAAATATTACTTTGTTATTTTTGTAATGAATTCTTTGTAAAGAATTGTATCTCAAATAAGAGTTAAGACAACTTAGATTATTTCAAAACAATCTCATCATTATTGTAAAACTCAAATAATAAGAGTTTAATATAGTTTGAATAGATTGTTTGAAATCTTATCAAGGCTGGTGAATTGATTAAATCTCTTTCTGGGTAGAAAAAGATAGAGCTTGTAACATATCAAGGTTGCTCTGAATTAGGGGCTGTAAAACTAAGAAGGTTATTTGTTTTAAACACATAGTGGAAAAACACACAACTATAAGGACTGGACGTAGCCCAAGTTGGGTGAACCAGGATACATCCTTTTGTGACATTATTTCTCTTATCTCCTTATTTATTAAGCTTGATTGATTACTTGAATTAAAACATAAACTGAATTTTTGTTTGTCAAGCTAATAAAAAACGTTCTCCATTTTGTGTTTTCTTAACCAAGATCATTCTTGAGTGAAATCCTTAAGTTTTTGAGGAATTTTTAAATAGGAACATTTACAATTAAAACCCCCCTTTCGTGAAAATCGAAATTACAGCTTCACCCTCAACTCAACTTAAGACTCATATATGCGACAATCGAGGTAAATGTGTGTTTCATGGTAGCTGTCGATATTTGGAGTGCTACCTCTTAGTCGTCTAGGAATTCTCCGCCCGAATATCTCCAAGGTCTAACAATTTTGCCTTAAGGCTCAACAACAGACTGTCACGATCAGGTTCATTCAGTTGTACTTCCACGGAATCATTAGGCTTTTCAGGCCCTACTTATATTATGATAAAATAATCTCTACTTCCAATTTTTTTAATATTTCTTTGTTCCCTCGTTGGCCTATGATAGTCCATTAAGACCGTCATCTCAAACACAAATTGGAATCACAACTTTTTCACCAACTATGGGGTTACTTCAATATTCTCATCACAAATTTACAGCATCATTATCGTTAATTAAATCTCATCATATAAACTCATCACAAATTTATAACATCACTATTATAAATTATACATCATCATAATCACATAAATTTATCAAAACAAATTAACCTTTTATTATCACTTCACATAAACCCGTCTAATCAAACATATACATAAAATTCATTTGACATTCAATATCACAACAATATCAAATAACACACATTTAACGAAATTAAATCAATCAACACCTTATAAATATTTCTATTCCATATTTTATTCTCACATTTTCCATATTCGCATATTAATTAATATATCCCTCAAAATGCTATTGTCGTACGTAGCGAGTCCTGGATGAATTGTTGGGAAATATAATTTTCCCGTTTATCTCACAATGTATTATACTCGTGAATTCAAACGCTCTTTCAACCCTTGCCTTATTTAGATGTTTTCTCAAACACAGAAATTAATGGAAGTTTTCAACCGCAACAGTAGATCGACAAGGTACAACGAGCAAATCCAAATAAACAACGATTTCACAAAATCGTCGAGACGCGATTGAAAAATTATGCAGAGCATAAAAATAGTTGTTAAATAATTAATAATAATTTTTGGGAGTTAAAGTGGAGTCAAAACGATGAGAATAACTGTAAAAAAAAGTCTCACCAACTCATTTGAGCGCCAAAAGGGTACGACTTCAATTTCAACGAAAAATGCAAATGAGTAGTTTCTTCTTGAAGGTTTCGACGAGAGGAATTCAAAATGATACCATTTTTTTTTTAGACGACAAATGTGGTGATTGGAATTGGCCAAAAATAGCTCGCCCAACGAAAGAAATACATTGTTTTTTATGAAACAGAGCCACGATTGATAAAATTGACACCAAAAACGGATTTAGTGGCCAATTTGGTATGGATAGAGATTGGGATCGATTCAAACGATTAAGAATAGGTGGAAATGAAATTGAGAGAAAAATTGTTTCGCTGCCATTAGTCTGATTTTCAATTTTTATTTTTTTAACTGCAAAATGAGTGGTGTAGATAGCAAATATAGAGGTACAAGAGTAAAATTGTAAGGTCCACAAGATAGTAAAGTCTCACGCAACGGGTGTAGGAAATAAAAATCCAACCAGTAATAGCTCAAAATTAATATGCAGAAGTAAAAAAAATAAGGGTGTAAATAGTCGTCTTGTCAAAAATTCATTTTCTAGGAAATCTAGTTTTAGTCAAAACTCTCATTCTAACATAATATTATTTTTCCTTAACATAAATAAATCTAATTTTAGTCAAAACTCTCATACTCAAAATAGTAACTATAATTATTACTATAATATTTTTTCAAAATAATAACATAAAAATACATCATCTTTATAGATAAGTCAAAATGATAAAATAAATAAATAAAACATCAACGAGTTATATTAATTACTAAATCAAAATGAATATGTATAAAATCATCATACCGTAACAATTATAAAGAAATAAATAAAATCAATATCAATATTACTTATATCTCAAGATAATTATTTGTAAAATAATTAATTATAATAAGATAAATTTAAAAATAATTAAATATAATTGTGTGCATACCTAACACGAGTCAGCATACAAGGAAATATCAAATTAACTACAAACACACATATGCGTAAATCCGCCTAAAATCTTATATTTGAAAATGTGTACACTATAAAATATAAAAATATAATATTTGATATTTATATTACTCGTTTAGTCTAACATGTACAAGATTAAAACATCATATAAATAAAATTAATCCTAAATTTAATTAACATATATTCTAAAATAATTTTAACACCAGTTTAATTATTTGAAATTATATTTCATCAATAAAATAATTTATTATAAAATTTAGAGTATTAAAGTACCTTTATCGTCTCTTCAACCAAGAATCGTTCACATTGATCCTAAAAAAAGATTCTTTTAAAAATTAACCTTCAAAGTTCATATGACTAGACTTTATTTCCCTCACATTGACCCACAATTTAACATTGACATCAACACCTAATGCTCCCATCGCACCAAGGATCTTAAATTGAACACATTCCACATAATTTAAATGGTTTAGTTTTTTAGGGAATAATTTTATTTCGTGCGATGGGATATTTGTTTTGGCATATTTCTACTACTTGTTTATTTATGATTATAAATTTGAATTCTCATTTCTTAGATTCAGTTTTAAAAAGTTGGTTCTCTAATAGGTATAGTATATCTAATATTTATTGAAAGAAGAGGATCATGAATTCATTATTTTTAATAAAAACTATTGTAAAAAATTAAAATTATTAATAATAATTCAAAATGGATTTTTATCTTGACATTTGTTGATAAAAAATAATTAATTAATTGTCCATAAATTATAAATAAAGGAACTAAAGGAGATTAAAGAAGTGAATCTATTATAAAAATAAAAATAAAAATGATCACATACATAAGTTTACATAAATAATTGCACATGGTATGTAAAACATATACCATCAATTTTTTTTGAAAGGTATACAACGTCAATCTTATTATTATTACTATGTTGCATATTTATTGTGTATGCTTTATTTTATATTTTATTTTTACAACTAATAATGCTTTGGCCTTCTCTCTGACCCATTCCCTTTCTCTTTCCCTTTATTCCCTTGTTTTATTTCTCCTCGTTGGGCTTTTCTCTGACCCTTTTCATTTCCCTTTCCCTTTCTTCCCTTGCTATTTCCTTTGCCTTTTGCTTTGCTTCCTTTTCTTTCTGCTTTGCTTCCCTTTCCTTCTGTTTTGCATCCTTTTTCAAAGCTATTTCCTTCTGCTTTGCTTCCCTTTCCTTCTGCTTTGCTTCCATTTTCAGATGCTTTGCATAAGCTTTTTCCCTTGCGCTTGATTCCTTTGCCTTTTTCTTTGCTCGCCGTTCCTTCAGTATTTCTTCCACTTTCTTCTCCATCTTTGCTTCCTCTTCCAAAGCTCTTTGCTTCCTCTTTTCTTCTTTTTCCCATATCATTTCTTCCCTTGTTTTATTTCCCGCACCAACGGGCAAACTTTGATCAAAAGATTCAATATCTATGGGTTTTCGCCCACCATCAAGCTTATCTACCAAAATATTTTTCTTTGACTCTTTTGTATATTGTTTACCTTCTTTTAATGTCTCTGTTGCCACAACAGATAAAAGAAACAATGAACAAAGGAAACACAAATTAAAAGCTTTGATTTTCATCACTATAATTTTTAAGAATTTAATTGTTGTGAAACATATGAATATACTCGGCAAGATAAATAGTTATGAAAATCAAAAGTAGATTTATTAAATAATATATTATTTAATTGGCTTTTGAGAATATTGAGCCATTGAAGGGTTATTGAGGTAGGTAAAGTGTTTAAACTTTGACAACTACAAGATTGCTTGATAATTTCTTTAATAATAAACATAATTCTAGACTTTTGGTAAACATAATTATCATACGTTGTCAATAAAAAATAGTTATTGACACGATAAAAAAAAATTACTCTACTTACGTAAATGTTATTTTTTATAAGTTTCGTTAAAAAAGTATAATGTAGCCCTTAAGATGTTAATGTGTGCATAACAGTGTTGATGTAGTAAAATAAAAAATAAATATATCTTTTAAAATAATTTTTATTAAGAATAAAAATTTGAAAAAATTCTTAGAATTCTTCTAACCTAAAAAATGAAACTCAATGTGGTTTCTGGAATTCTTCTATCCAAAACTTAAAAGATTAATATAAGAATCATTTATTTTTATAATTGTCAAGTCTGTATTGTTATACATACGTTGACATTGTAACCGCTACATGACATTTTAAATTTTAAATTCACTTGTCTCTGCAAAATGTTTTGTGAGAAAAAACTCAGCCATTTTCCAATTCCTTGTCAAGAACCTCTTCCATTAAGGGATTTCTTCCTTTTAGTTTATGTGGTCATTTCATTTGCTTGGAACACTAAAAAATGCACACTGAATTCAGAATTGACAATTCCTTTTAGCAGTACTATACTTTTCTTATACTCATAATACTAAGAGTACCTTTGAGATTACTTTTGTTAAAGTAATATTGTTCTTCTGCATGAAAAAGTTGGTTGAATCTGTCTTGAATAAAGTCATAGAGGAGTTTGAGCATCGCATTGCAAGCTCAGATGAACAGGTATGATACTTTTCACCTTTTAAGTAATGCCATTAGTTATTAAGTTATTGGATAGTCACTTAGTAAAATCTTGCCATCATAATGTTTTTTATTGGATTTACCAGCAGAGCCTTCTGAGGAAGAGTTTAGGCTTGGTTTTAGGGGTGGGATCATTTTTTGCAATGTTCTTAACAAAGTTCAACCTGATAATGTGTCCAAGGTTAGTTTAGATGCTCCTAATTTTATTTACTCTATGTTTTTGTATTATTCTTTATGTAAATTTATGTTTGGATTGGTGCAATATTGTATGGATTTACCTATATAGAATAGTGTATCTTAGTATTGTTGGACATCTCACTGCTTGACCGATCTTCTTTCTTTTTACATATATTTCACATGTGTAATATGTTATGTACGAAATCTTGATTGTAAACTTTATCAACACATGAGAAGAGAGGATGCTGCTATGAAAATTTAGAAGCACGTACGCAGACATGCATCTTGGAAAGCCTATATTAAACACCATACATCAATACTTACTTTGCGAACAGCTTTGAGGGCAATCTCTACCTGTAACTTGTAAGGAGTTCAATTTTAGTTTTTTATGAAATTAGTTTGCAGTTTATCATAATAAATATTAAGAAACTCATTTTGGCTTTTGTTGAAAGTTTATTTAATCTTTTAGAGTGAAATAACTATTTATTGTATATTAAAATAGAATTAGTAAAATTAAATTATATTTTATTATATGTTTCAATAACATTAGTTAATAAAAATAAATTATAATTAGTAGGGAGATTAAATAAATTTAATAAATAATAATAAATTTTAGTGACAAACAACACCGTAGGAATAGATCAATTATTTATTTATATTTATTTAGTTTTTAGTGACAAATAATATCGTAGAAAAAGATCAATTTTTTATTTATATGTATCTAGATTTTAGTGACAGACAATACCGTAGCAATAAATCAATTATTTATTTATATTTATCTAGTTTTTAGTGACAATCATTATTATAAGAAGAACTTAAAAGACATGTAATGACGGTCCTCAAAATATGTATTGACACTTCTTAAAGCATAACAAGACGCCGCCTTAAAGTTAACACTGAATTTTCGTGTCACTCAAACTATTATTAATTTTTATCTACAATTTTTGACATTTAATGAGAAACTTTGTCTATCACTAAAAGTCAATTTTCTTATAGTACCACAACCTACAATGCGCCACCATTTATCACCAACTATTAGAATATTGAATCTGAATATTAGAGTTTTGTGATTTTAGAAGACTCAATTTTAAATACGAACAAAATTTCTAAAAACATGGATTCGATCCTGACTACGATCGTGATTCGTCCCTGGTATATTTCAATGAAGCCACTTTTTTATATATATAATTTTGTACGAAACCATCTATACAATGCCTCTATACAATTTAGTAATATTATAAAGCTACAATTAAAGAAAAAAAATTATTATATTACGTTTAATATATTGAATAAAAAACACATATTATAAAATATTATATATAAATCATAAAAGATAACTATAAAGATAAAAATTATAATAATATACTAATAATATTTATAAAATTTGTGGACCATGGGTATGGCCTGTGGTGGTCCTCCTTCTAGCTCTGTCTTTTAGTTTTTTTGCTTAATTTATTTCATTGCGTAATCTTATTATCCATATAAATTTCTAATATATTTTTTTGACAAACTCAAAATCTTGGACCTATATAAATTCAATTGATTTTTTATTTGGTTGAGTAATTTTATGTTGTGGAATGTAATATGTTGTTTTAGCATATTCATACTTTCAGGATATACAAACATCAACTTTTTATAATTGATTCATGCAATGATTATAGTCTATGCTCTATTTTACATTTTTTAACACATCAGTTATTACATGAGCATATATGCTATGCATTTAGTTTTCAATATATATAATTCTTGAATCCTTAGACTTAATTGACGTGTTGTTTTCCTTTCTACAACGCCGCCCAATAAAGTCTTATGGCTTATCCTACTATAAGTCTAGATCAAACTAGATTTTTTTATAAAAATAAATAAATAAAAGTCATGCTACAAACTTTAAAATAGTTTTTTTAATTCATTAGACTGACTTAACAAATAAACAAATATAAATAATATATTTTATTACTATTATTATTATTAT
>JBBPBR010000008.1:254512-272082 GCA_037974775.1 Cicer pinnatifidum
CACAAAATCCAGTTAAATATTTAAAAATTTGTAAGGGCTTTTTCAGCCACAAATTTGTGAGGGCTTTTTTGGTCACAAATTTGTGACGGTTTTATTCAGCCACAAAATATTTATAAAGTTGGCTACAAAATAGAGAAATTCTTGTAGTGAAAAATCCAACTCAATTTAATTTTTTTAAAATAATCAAAAGTAATTCAAATAAAAATTATTTTTATTTACAAAATAAGTCAACTTAAACTCTTTAATCGATTTTTTTTTAATTCTAAGTTCTACCAACTTGTAATATTTAAGAATTATTATTATCAATAATATGGATTTCCTAAGATCAAAACTTTAATAATCAGATCCCAAAAGGCAAGATCTATAATCGATAAGTAATATTACCTCGATTAAATTAATAATTTCAAAGATATAACTAGTCAATAAAAAAATTATTTATAACTATCCACTCTAACAAAAACAAATAATCAAAGTTCGAAACTCAAACCACAAATCCAATCAAAAGGTTTATTTAGGCAAGAATTCATGTTATATCTAGTCATTTAGATAAAAATTAAGAATGTGTAGTACAATCAAAATTAGCAAACAATAAACGGTTAATTAGTAACTTAAAAAATATTATAAGTATACAAAAGTATAATGTGCATAACACAATAATATAACGAGAAAAAAAGTATGATATTAAAAATTATTAATACATAACAAAACACAACCAACACGACTAATATTCAACTAAGGAATGAACACTCGACTTGCTCGATCTCATTGGACAGACCTGCTCTGATACTACTAATGTGACACCCTAAACCCCAAAATAATATATAATAATCTGTAGTAGAATTTTTTTTTTTTGGTACAATAGCAGCGGATAAAGTAAATATATCTTCAAGTTAATAAAAAGAAAGTTATAATTAATTTAGGATATCACGTTTCTCAAAATTTAAAAGCAACACTCTAAACTCTTTCATTTTATAAAAAGATGCAATCTCCATATACTGATGTAGCTAAATATCTCTAGAAGGGGGGTTGAATAGAGATTTTGATGTTTAAAAATATTTCTCACGTGTTTTTAAAAGTTATCCTCTCTGAAAGGATACGGACCCGAGGATGGTTATTTAAACCTTTAAATTAGAGTTGAGTAAAAGAAAGAGAAAATGTAAAGAATGATATACACAACTTTTATACTAGTTCATCCAATAAAGGCTACGTCCAGTCCTCACACACTTGTGAGAATTCATTAATGATCAGATTGATTAACCTCTCACAGAGGTTAATTACACTTTGTGTATTCTTTAGTCTCACCAAGCTTACAACCTTGTTTCCTACAAGTTCCAACTATTTCCAAGTGTAACTCACGTGGAAATTACAAAGTGATATTAATATGATTGTTTCTCTTTTCTTAAATACTTTCTAAAAAGATATTTCAAAGATTTAGTGTAGGATTATAGAAACTATGAAGAGAGGATGGATATTGCTCTTGATAGCTTTATGATACTTGATCTTTTTATACAACGTTGTTGTGTATTTGATAATGGAGAGCTCTCTTCCTTTTATAGAGATCTTGTGGTGCTCTTTCCATGTGACAAACATCTTATGATCGTTGGGGACTTGATAAAAAAGTCCAAGGTCTTTGATCATAATTACAGAACTGCCATCCAGTTGTCCTTCGACAGATGCAATCCATCATCGTGCAGGAGGTTCAAACCTCCTAGGTACTTGGTCATGAGTTGTCTCTTTCTCTTTTCATTCTTCAAGAAATGTAAGGCTATATCTCTAACTTTGTGAGCTACAACCTTTCTGTAAGTTGAAGTACTAGGTCTTTTTCACCTTTTGAGAATGATGGTGACTATAGATCCATCCTCTTACATCGTAATGCCATCCTCGTACCTCGTACATCCCATCCTCATACCAGTTAAATCTGGCCTCTGACCTCTTAGATTAAAATGCTTTATTTATTCATTCTTTAATACTGTTTTGCCTTCTCTTAATGAATAAAAACATTTGTTTTGGTGAGGATGAGTATTCTGCAGTTTTGAAGTTTTGGGCTACAATCTTTCTGTAAGTTGACGTGCTAGGTCTTTTTCACCTTTTGAGAATAATGGTGACTATAGATCCATTCTCTTACATCGTATTGCCATCCTCGTACCTCGTATATCCCATCCTCGTACAAGTTAAATCTGGCCTCTGACCTCTTAGATTAAAATGCTTTATTTAGTCATTACTTAATATTGTTTTGCCTTCTCTTAATGAATAAAAACATTTGTACAATATCATCCTCTTGCAAGGCCATCCTCACGATTTCCAATCCTCTAGATTTGAATTAGATTTTTCTCCTTTTTACCTTAATGATTAATAATATGTTTTCTTAAATGAATTCACTCAAAAGCACATATTAGTCATTAACCACAATCATAATCCTTTAAGTAATTTTGTTATCATTAAAGTCATTTGAGAGAGATTTTGTCTCAACAATCTCCCTCTTTTTGATGATGACAAAATTCTTTAGATTATGACTTTAAATATAAAAAGTTTATGAAACAAAATGTTTATGCTCCCCCTAAATCATATGTGTAATATTTTTAAATTTAAAAATAATTACTCCCCCTGAACATATGCCAAATTTTTTAAACAAAAGATTTGAACCATAAAGTGACTTCATATTAATGAGATAAATATTACAAAAGATGGTTCAAAATGGCATAAACATTAACAAGCATATCATAAGCACTTCACAAATATTCATCTTAACAAATAGTTGATTAGAAAGATAAAAGCTAGATGATCATAATCTATCTTCCCCTAAATTTGTCAACCATCACAAAAAAAGGAATAGAAAAGTAAAAATAATTTCTTAACCAATTTTATTCAGAGATTGATGCACGGGTAACAACAGATAGTTTTTCTAAAAAAAATTCAAAATGATCCTCCTGAAGAGGTTTGACATGTAACCATTGGAGAAAGAGGAGGTTGGAGTTTGAAATGTTGTGACCGTTAGAGGAAGATGAAGGAGGCAGATGAGGATGCCATTGAATAGGTAGTAATGATGATAGAGTAGGTTATGGGAAATGTGATAAAGATCATGGTAGTTTGCGCATTAAATGTAGGGCGAAATCCAAGGAGACCGTGCCACATTGACTGGCTAATGGAAGGGGAGGCGCGTGCATGCCTTGTCTGACGTGACATGAGAGAGTTACACCAAAATTGACATTGTGTCCTCTAGTGTTTTGCTATCCTCTCATCTTTTGGTATATTTTTAATGATGGAAAGTTTCTCCAAAATATTTTTGAACTGATCCTCTAGGAGAGGTTTTGTAAAAATATCTACTAACTGATTTTTAGTGTCAATGAAAATCAATTTTGTGTCCCCTTTTTGAACATGATCTCTTTTAAAATGATGTTTGATTTCAATGTGCTTAGATCTTGAAGGTTGATTTTTTGAAAGATTAATAGCACTTGTATTATCACAGAGGATGATAATTTTTGTGTACCTTAGAGAGTAATCCTCTAGTTGATTTTTTATCTATAGTAATTGTGAGCAACATTGTGCAGCTAATACATATTCAACCTTTGTAGTTGATAGAGAAATGATACATTGTTTTTTGCATGACCAACTTATTAGAGATTTACCAAGAAATTGGCAAGCTCCATTTGTGCTCTTCCTTTCAACTTTGTCTCTCGCATAGTCACCATCACAATAATCTATGAGGTCAAAATTTGAACATTTCTTATACCAAATTCCTATATTGATAGTGCCAACAAGATATCTCAAAATTCTCTTTACTGCTGTTAGATGAGATTCTTTAGGGGAGGATTGAAACCGTGCACAAAGACCTACTGTAAAGACTATGTCAGGTCTACTAGTTGTTAAGTATAATTAGGATCCAATCATCCCTTTGTACTCTTTTTCAGATATTGGACTTCCTTCGTCATCTTTGTGAAGCATGGAGGATGGGTGCATAGGGGTTCCCATACCATTGGCTGAACTCATGTTATATTTGTTAAGTTGATCCTTCGCGTATTTTTCTTGAGAGATGAAGATGTCATCTTCTAGTTGTTTAATTTGTAAACCAAGGATGAATTTTAATTCTCCTATCATACTCAACTCAAACTCACTTTGCATGAGGTTGGAGAAATCTTTACACATCTTTTCATTTGTGGATCCAAATGTTATGTCATTTACATATATTTGAACAATCAACAGATCCTCTTTAAGAGTTTTCTTGAAAAGAGTGGTATCAATATGTCCTCTTACGAATCCTTTCTCTTTTAGAAAAGAACTCAACCTCTTTTACCAAGCTCGAGGAGCTTGCTTAATCTATAAAGAGCTTTCGAGAGTTTGAACACATCATTGGGCTTCTTTTCATCCACAAAGCCAAGAGGTTGTTTAACATATACCTCCTCATTTAGAAAACCATTCGAAAAGGCACTTTTGACATCTATTTGGAATAGTTTGATACCTTTATGAGTGACATATAATAGGAGGATTCTTATTGCTTCAAGTCTTGCAACTGGTGCAAATGTTTCATCATAATCAATTCACTCTTGTTGGTTGTAACCTTCTGCCACTAATCTTGCTTTATTTCGAACGACCTCTCCATCCTCATTCTGTTTGTTTCTAAATATCCATTTAGTTCCAATGATGGATTTTTCCAGATGATGGGGCACAAGATTCCACACTTTGTTTCTTTCAAACTGTGACAACTCCTCCATCATGGCTTCATCCCATGAATTGTCACAAATTGCTTGATCAATTATTTTGGGTCCAACTTTTGATATCATGGTCATGTTAGTATTTTCTTTTAGAGAATTTCTGGTCCTAACACCCTCGGCAACATTTCCAATGATTAGATCAGCAAGATGATGTGTTACCATTTTTCATCCTCTTGGAGGTTGCTGAGAGGTTGGGTCAGAATCATCCTCTTCGTTTGGACTGTGTACTTGAGAGGATGAATGTTCATCTTATTCAGATTTATCCATATTTTCTAAGCACAACCTCGACAGCATTTCCAATGATTAGATCAGGAGGATGATGTGTTACCATTTTTCATCCTCTTGGAGGTTGCTGAGAGGTTGGGTTAGAATCATCCTCTTAGTTTGGCCTGTGTACTTGAGAGGATGAATGTTCATCTTATTCAGATTTATCCATATTTTCTAAGCGCAAGTCATCAAACTCATAAAAAATAACATGCATGGATTCCTCCACAGTTTGAGTCCTATGATTATATATTCTATAACTTTTTGACGTTGTGGAGTATCCTAGAAAAATACCTTTATCAGATTTTGGGTAAAACTTCCCCAAATTTTCTTTATTATTTAGAATGTAACGATAACATCCAAATATATGACAATAAGAAATTTTTCTCCCTTTCCATAATTCGTATAGAGTTTTGTTTAAAATTTTTCTAATGGATGCACGATTAGAAACATAACAAGCTGTGTTAATAGCTTCGACACAAAAGTATTTTTCAATGTTGGCTTCATTGAAAATAGTTCTAGCCATTTCTTGTAAAGTTCTATTTTTCCTTTCAACAACTCCATTTGTTGGAGAGTTCTTGGGCAAGAAAAATTGTGAGAAATACCATTTTCTTCAAAAAGATTTTTAAATGATTCATTTTCGAATTCACCTCCATGGTCACTTCTCGAAGAGACGATTTTTTATCCTTTTTCATTTTAAATCTTTTTACAAAAATGGTGGAATGCCTCAAAAGCTTCATCTTTATGTTTTAAAAATAAAATCCATGTAAAACGAGAGAAATCACCAACAATTACAAAACCATATATTTTTCCACTAAGACTTGGAGTTTTCATAGGACCATAGAGGTCAATGTGAATAAGTTCAAGAGGATGATTTGTTGAAACAATATTTTTTGAGTGAAAGCTACTTTTAACTTGTTTTCCTTTTACACAAGCTTCACATACTTTGTTTTTCTCAAAATTAATTTTCAGAAGACCTTTCACTAATTCTAATTTAGCTAATTTAGAAATAGTATTTAAGCTTGTGTGACCAGGCATTTTTGCAAAATCCATTTATCTTTCTCAATAGATACAAAACAAAATTCAGTAGGAAAATCATCTAGATATAGTTCATATAAATTCTTTTTTCTAAAACTGGAAAGAAAAAAAAAACTCTACCCGAGGATGAATGTTTAACCTCACATAGAGTAGGCTTAAAAATAACTTCAAATCCACGATCACATAATTGACTAATACTTAGCAATTTATGTTTTAAACCATCCACATACTGAACATTTTCAATTTTTGAAGAATTATTTTTACCAATAATGTATGTACCTTTTATTTGAGCTTTATCATTGTTACCAAACGTGACTGATCCTCCATCCTTGATCTCCAAGGAAATAAAGCAGTGTTTATCCCCTGTCATATGCCTTGAGCAGCCATTGTCCAAGTACCAAGACTTTCTTTTGTTGATCAGAGGATGAACCTGTGTTAGAGGTTAAAAGTAACTTAGGTACCCATATAGCATTGGGTCCTTGTTGGTTAGTTTTTCCTCTTGTGAGGATTTTCCTTTTGTGATAACAAATAGAATCATGGTGCCCATGTTTACCACAGAATGAACATCCTTTCTTTATGTTGTCAACTTTCTTCTTAGCATGACAGTTTTGAAAGCATGCCCAAGTTTTTGCAAAAATTGCATTTTGGCCTATCCTCTTGTTTTTTAGGCAAGAAAAAATTTTCATATAATTTTTGTTTTTGAGAACTTTTAAATCCAATACCAGCATTGTCAAAGATTCCAGATTGAGATCCCATTATCTTTTGAAATGTTTCAGTAGATTTAACAAAGTTGGTAATGTCATTTTTTAATTATTCAACCTCTATTTTCAAGATTTCCTTTTCAATGTCCTCTTATGGAGGATGAATATTGACATTCTTTTTATTTAAAAGTGTTTGTTGCTCAGATAATTTCTCATGAGATAACTCCAAATGTAGAATGGTTTTTTCGTACTTCTCATTCTTAGCTTGAAGTTCCTCATTGAGTTTCTTTATTTCATAAAGTTGATTTTTGAGAAAACCACATTTACGAGATAAAGTGTTTTAGTCATTTAAAAGATTGTCAAATTCAATTTCTAATTTTTCACAAGTAGGACATAAGATAGCATTTCAGCAAGTGTACTGAATCGTTACAAGTAATAATAAAACAGTAGTACCGAGTGTCGAACTCAAGGATTGCATTTTACTATCAAATTATATTTAATTACTAAAATTAAACAAAAAGTTCCCAAGTTGATTGAAATAATATTTGAAATTAACAACAATAATAAAATTGATCCTTTATAATGAGAAAAATGTCAGGGATGAGTTTCACTTCGAATCCACCCTTGGTGTCTAATTTGATCATAGTTACTGATTTCTTTATGGAATTATTACCGAATTCTCTTTATTATTAATGTCTTAGTGACATAACCTTTAATTCCAAAGTAACCCCTAATTCCTTAGTAGATTTAAGATTAGAATTAAGCATTACCGTGTAAAAATTCTCTTGTAAACTATTGCTTTGCAACTAATTTAATTGGTTTCATGACCTGCATCTATTCCTAGACTACAAATTCATGAATTTCTCATCTCAAGCATTTGTAAAGTCCACTTCCGTTTCAAAATACAAATCTTAGAACATTTTAATGTTGATCAAGCAATAAAAAGCATTAAGCACAGAGATGGGAAAAATAATTCAATAAACTCATGCATATAACTAGAAATCAAATCATAAAAATAAGGGTTTCATCTGATTACACTCATCCCTAACAAATAGGGTTTAGTTACTCATGACAGAGATATAAAAGATAGGGATTAAAGAAGAATTACAAGAATGATTCATGAATGATTCTAGATAAAACTGCTTCAATGATGTTACAAACGACCGTCTTTGAGTTTCTATGCTAGGGCACAAGTCTCCCAACTTCCCAAGAGTCCAAAAGATCCCTAAACAGTAAAAAATTTCGTTTTTATGAATGCGGATCCGCATCGCGCGCTTGGACAGTGCTGAAAGGCTGGAAATGCGCCTCAGGCACGGATGGCGCGCTCCAGGCGCATCAGAGATTTCTCATCATTGTCGTCCACAATGCTTGAGGTTTCTCATCAGAGATTGTGTATGTGTTTTTGGTTCTGATGACATAATCCCCGTTTTCAACCACATACCACTTGTTGTTATCTTGTGATATAAGAAATAGTCCCATCTTACCTTTCCAGTGGTAATAATTTATGCCATCAAAATAGGGAGGTCGGTTGGATGATCCTCCTTCAGGAATACACTTAGCTTTTGACATTTTTCATTTTGAATCTTTTTCTCTTACATTGTTAGATGTAGTTTTCTAGAGAACCTTGCTCTAATGCCAATTGATGTAGCTAAATATCACTAGAAGGGGGTTGAATTAGAGATATCCTCTCTGAGAGGACGCAAATCTGAGGATGGTTATTTAAACCTTTATATTAGAATTGAGTAAAAGAAAGAGAAAATGTAAAGAATGACATACACATCTTTTATACTAGTTTACCCAATGAAAGCTACGTCCAGTCCTCACACACTTGTGAGATTTCACTAATGATCAAATTGATTAACCTCTCATAGAGGTTAATTACACTTTGTGTATTCTTTAGCCTCACCAAGCTTACAACCTTATTTCCTACAAGTTCCAACTATTTCCAAGTGTAACTCACATGGATATTACAAAGTGATATGAATCTGATTGTTTATATTTTCATAAATACTTTCTAAAAAGATATTTCAAAAATCTAGTGTAGGATTATAAAAAGTGTGAAGCGAGGATGGATATTTCTCTTGATAGCTTTATGATACTTGATCTTTTTATACAATGTTGTTGTGTATTTGATAATGGAGAGCTCCTTTCCTTTTATAGAGATCTTGTAGTGCTCTTTCCATGTGACAAACATCTTATTATCGTTGGGCACTTGATCAAAAAGTCCAAGGTCTTTGATCAGAATTATAGAACTACCATCCAGCTGTCCTTGGACAGATGCAGTCCATCCTCGTGCAGGAGGTTCAAACCTCTTAGGTACTTGGTCATGAGTTGTCTCTTTCTCTTTTCATTCTTCAAGAAATGTAAGGCTATATCTTTGACTTTGTGGGCTACAACCTTTCTGTAAGTTGAAGTGTTAGGTCTTTTTCACCTTTTGAGAATGTTGTTGACTATAGATCCATCCTCTTACATCGTTA
Organism: Cicer pinnatifidum; assembly: GCA_037974775.1. Lineage (NCBI taxonomy): Eukaryota > Viridiplantae > Streptophyta > Magnoliopsida > Fabales > Fabaceae > Cicer > Cicer pinnatifidum. The sequence goes on from JBBPBR010000008.1 coordinate 263,702, forward strand.
TGCCATCCTCGTACCTCGTACATCCCATCCTCGTACTAGTTAAATCAGGCCTCTGACCTATTTGATTAAAATGCTTTAATTATTCATTCTTTGATATTGTTTTGACTTCTCTTAATGAATAAAAACATTTGTTTAGGTGAGGAAGAGTATTCTGCAGTTTTGAAGTATCATCCTCTTGCAAGGCAATCATCACGATTTCCAATCCTCCATATTTGAATCATATTTTTCTCCTTTTTGCCTGAATGATTAATAATATGTTTTCTTAAATGAATTCACTCAAAAGCGTAGATTAGTCATTAACCACAATCATAATTCTTTAAGTAATTTTGTTATCATTAAAATCATTTGAAAGAGATTTTGTCTCAACATATACTTGATTTAACTAAAGTTTCTTAATTTAAACTCAAAAACTTACTAGTGCTTATAAGATTTTCATACAAAAAGTCATTTCTAATAAATAAAAAAAGTAAAAGTATAATACGATTCACAACTCTTATTCTTGGTATCACCTATCAGAGTGAGGTTTCTCCTAACTTGAACTTCAAGACTCATGAACCTGTAATAACTGAGATTATGCAAACGCAGGACCAAGTTAGTCAAACACAAACTACGAATGAGGTGAGTTTTGAAATCATATTAATAAATATAATATAAGTACGTAAGAAGAACACACAATTAATCATAAATAAACCATATCGTTACACAAACATTCTTCAAGGAAATACCTCACATTATAAAGTCAAAATCACTCAAAGAAAATCAATACATTTCACTATAACATCAAATCTTCTAAGAGAAACAATTATCACACATGATACCCATTAATCACACCCAAACAATCACGAGAAAATGCAATGTTATGCATGAACTTAAGCTCTACTTCATAATATGGTACCATTTTAACCTCGAAGTACTTAGTTATGAGGCTTGATACCATGACACTGTTCTAGTGGACGAACAATTCAAATTGGACCTGTCCTCGTAGATTCCCTCTGGTAAGACAAACTCTCAAATTAAAGTTTTGATGAAAATAAACAAAGGTTAATTAAGAATGTTAATTATGATTCTAAAATGTTATGTTAATTTAACTTGTGCTTTTGAGTGAATTAATTCAAAGATAGGAATCAAGAAAAACAAAGAAATCATATAAAAATTGAACAGATAAAGAAACAAGAGTATTCTGGATAAAACGAAGAATGATCTCCAAGATCAAGACCGATCATCACAGCCTCAAGATCAAGACTGATCATCACAGCCTCAAGATCAATCAATCTCAACTAGTTTAGAAAAGATTTTGCCTCTAAATTTCATGCTAATGTTATCAGTACTTGGTAAGGAACAAGTAGGATCCATTCTAGTCATAGAAGGCATGAGAATCATTAAGACAAAAGCTCATGAATCAAGCAAGTTAAAATAAGTATGAAACTTCACCAGCTTAACTGTCAAGAAAGTTAATCAATCTTGATATGTACAAAGTTGTCCAATGCTCAGGATTCGAGTTTCTTTGTCAAAATTTTTGAATATTTTTATACACAAGATAATTTTGATCAAGAACGAACAAACCAACCTAGTCAAACATATTTCAAAACATATTCAAAGGTTGAATATTTTTATTCACATATAGTAGTTATGGTAAAAAAAATAGAGCACTACCAACATCTCTTTTGACTACCATTAAATGCTCCAAAACGCCTATAAAAGAAAGGCCAATGCTCAGGAAATTTGTAGAAGTTCAAGTACTATCAAGTCTCACAAATCATTCACATTCATATACTTGAAATTCTCATTTTCTCAAAGAATGATTCAGTTCTAATTATAAATATTACTTTGTTATTTTTGTAATGAATTCTTTGTAAAGAATTGTATCTCAAATAAGAGTTAAGACAACTCAGATTATTTCAAAACAATCTCATCATTATTGTAAAACTCAAATAATAAGAGTTTAATATAGTTTGAATAGATTGTTTGAAATCTTATCAAGGCTGGTGAATTGATTAAATCTCTTTCTGGGTAGAAAAAGATAGAGCTTGTAACATATCAAGGTTGCTCTGAATTAGGGGCTGTAAAACTAAGAAGGTTATTTGTTTTAAACACATAGTGGAAAAACACACAACTATAAGGACTGGACGTAGCCCAAGTTGGGTGAACCAGGATACATCCTTTTGTGACATTATTTCTCTTATCTCCTTATTTATTAAGCTTGATTGATTACTTGAATTAAAACATAAACTGAATTTTTGTTTGTCAAGCTAATAAAAAACGTTCTCCATTTTGTGTTTTCTTAACCAAGATCATTCTTGAGTGAAATCCTTAAGTTTTTGAGGAATTTTTAAATAGGAACATTTACAATTAAAACCCCCCTTTCGTGAAAATCGAAATTACAGCTTCACCCTCAACTCAACTTAAGACTCATATATGCGACAATCGAGGTAAATGTGTGTTTCATGGTAGCTGTCGATATTTGGAGTGCTACCTCTTAGTCGTCTAGGAATTCTCCGCCCGAATATCTCCAAGGTCTAACAATTTTGCCTTAAGGCTCAACAACAGACTGTCACGATCAGGTTCATTCAGTTGTACTTCCACGGAATCATTAGGCTTTTCAGGCCCTACTTATATTATGATAAAATAATCTCTACTTCCAATTTTTTTAATATTTCTTTGTTCCCTCGTTGGCCTATGATAGTCCATTAAGACCGTCATCTCAAACACAAATTGGAATCACAACTTTTTCACCAACTATGGGGTTACTTCAATATTCTCATCACAAATTTACAGCATCATTATCGTTAATTAAATCTCATCATATAAACTCATCACAAATTTATAACATCACTATTATAAATTATACATCATCATAATCACATAAATTTATCAAAACAAATTAACCTTTTATTATCACTTCACATAAACCCGTCTAATCAAACATATACATAAAATTCATTTGACATTCAATATCACAACAATATCAAATAACACACATTTAACGAAATTAAATCAATCAACACCTTATAAATATTTCTATTCCATATTTTATTCTCACATTTTCCATATTCGCATATTAATTAATATATCCCTCAAAAGGCTATTGTCGTACGTAGCGAGTCCTGGATGAATTGTTGGGAAATATAATTTTCCCGTTTATCTCACAATGTATTATACACGTGAATTCAAACGCTCTTTCAACCCTTGCCTTATTTAGATGTTTTCTCAAACACAGAAATTAATGGAAGTTTTCAACCGCAACAGTAGATCGACAAGGTACAACGAGCAAATCCAAATAAACAACGATTTCACAAAATCGTCGAGACGCGAATGAAAAATTATGCAGAGCATAAAAATAGTTGTTAAATAATTAATAATAATTTTTGGGAGTTAAAGTGGAGTCAAAACGATGAGAATAACTGTAAAACAAAGTCTCACCAACTCATTTGAGCGCCAAAAGGGTACGACTTCAATTTCAACAAAAAATGCAAATGAGTAGTTTCTTCTTGAAGGTTTCGACGAGAGGAATTCAAAATGATACCATTTTTTTTTTAGACGACAAATGTGGTGATTGGAATTGGCCAAAAATAGCTCGCCCAACGAAAGAAATACATTGTTTTTTATGAAACAGAGCCACGATTGATAAAATTGACACCAAAAACGGATTTAGTGGCCAATTTGGTATGGATAGAGATTGGGATCGATTCAAACGATTAAGAATAGGTGGAAATGAAATTGAGAGAAAAATTGTTTCGCTGCCATTAGTCTGATTTTCAATTTTTATTTTTTTAACTGCAAAATGAGTGGTGTAGATAGCAAATATAGAGGTACAAGAGTAAAATTGTAAGGTCCACAAGATAGTAAAGTCTCACGCAACGGGTGTAGGAAATAAAAATCCAACCAGTAATAGCTCAAAATTAATATGCAGAAGTAAAAAAAATAAGGGTGTAAATAGTCGTCTTGTCAAAAATTCATTTTCTAGGAAATCTAGTTTTAGTCAAAACTCTCATTCTAACATAATATTATTTTTCCTTAACATAAATAAATCTAATTTTAGTCAAAACTCTCATACTCAAAATAGTAACTATAATTATTACTATAATATTTTTTCAAAATAATAACATAAAAATACATCATCTTTATAAATTAGTCGAAATGATAAAATAAATAAATAAAACATCAACGAGTTATATTAATTACTAAATCGAAATGAATATGTATAAAATCATCATACCGTAACAACTATATAGAAATAAATAAAATCAATATCAATATTACTTATATCTCAAGATAATTATTTGTAAAATAATTAATTAAAATAAGATAAATTTAAAAATAATTAAATATAATTGTGTCCACACTTAACACGAGTCATCATACAAGAAAATATCAAATTAACTACAAACACACATATGCGTAAATCCGCCTAAAATCTTATATTTGAAAATGTGTACACTATAAAATATAAAAAATAATATTTGATATTTATATTACTCATTTAGTCTAACATGTACAAGATTAAAATATCATACAAATAAAATTAATCCTAAATTTAATTAACATATATTCTAAAATAATTTTAACACCAGTTTAATTATTTGAAATTATATTTCATCAATAAAATAATTTATTATAAAATTTAGAGTATAAAGTACCTTTATCGTCTCTTCAACCAAGAATCGTTCACATTGATCCCCAAAAGAAGATTCTTTTAAAAATTAACCTTCAAAGTTCATATGACTAGACTTTATTTCCCTCACATTGAACCACAATTTAACATTGACATCAACACCTAATGCTCCCATCGCACCAAGGATCTTAAATTGAACACATTCCACATAATTTAAATGGTTTAGTTTTTTAGGGAATAATTTTATTTCGTGCGATGGGATATTTGTTTTGGCATATTTCTACTACTTGTTTATTTATGATTATAAATTTGAATTCTCATTTCTTAGATTCAGTTTTAAAAAGTTGGTTCTCTAATAGGTATAGTATATCTAATATTTATTGAAAGAAGAGGATCATGAATTCATTATTTTTAATAAAAACTATTGTAAAAAATTAAAATTATTAATAATAATTCAAAATGGATTTTTATCTTGACATTTGTTGATAAAAAATAATTAATTAATTGTCCATAAATTATAAATAAAGGAACTAAAGGAGATTAAAGAAGTGAATCTATTATAAAAATAAAAATAAAAATGATCACATACATAAGTTTACATAAATAATTGCACATGGTATGTAAAACATATACCATCAATTTTTTTTGAAAGGTATACAACGTCAATCTTATTATTATTACTATGTTGTATATTTATAGTGTATGCTTTATTTTATATTTTATTTTTACAACTAATAATGTTTTGGCCTTCTCTCTGACCCATTCCCTTTCACTTTCCCTTTCTTCCCTTGTTTTATTTCTCCTCGTTGGGCTTTTCTCTAACCCTTTCCATTTTCCTTTCCCTTTCTTCCCTTGCTATTTCATGTGCCTTCTGCTTTGCTTCCTTTTCCTTCTGCTTTGCTTCCCTTTCCTTCTGTTTTGCTTCCTTTGCTAAAGCTATTTCCTTCTGCTTTGCTTCCCTTTCCTTCTGTTTTGCTTCCTTTGCTAAAGCTATTTCCTTCTGCTTTGCTTCCCTTTCCTTCTGTTTTGCTTCCTTTGCCAAAGCTATTTCCTTCTGCTTTGCTTCCTTTTCCTTCTGCTTTGCTTCCTTTTCCTTCTGCTTTGCTTCCATTTCCAGATGCTTTGCATAAGCTTTTGCCCTTGCGCTTGATTCCTTAGCCTTTTTCTCTGCTCGTTGTTCCTTCAGCATTGCTTCCATTTTCTTCAACATCTTTACTTGCTCTCTGTGCCTTGCCAACCTTATACTCGTTGTCCTACTTCTCTCTCTATTATGCTTTTGCCTATTTGCCTGCCTCTTTGCCAGCCTCTTTGCCTGCCTCTTTGCTTCCTTTTCCAAAGCTTTTTGCTTCTTCTTTGCTTCTTTTTCCATTATCATTTCTTCCCTTGTTTTATTTCCCGCATCAACGGGCAAGTTTTGATCAAAAGATTCTATATCTATGGGTTTTCGCCCACCATCAAGCTTATCTACCAAAACATTTTTCTTTGACTCTTTTGTATATTGTTTACCTTCTTTTAATGTCTCTGTTGCCACAACAGATAAAAGAAACAATGAACAAAGGAAACACAAATTAAAAGCTTTGATTTTCATCACTATAATTTTTAAGAATTTAATTGTTGTGAAACATATGAATATACTCGGCAAGATAAATAGTTATGAAAATCAAAAGTAGATTTATTAAATAATATATTATTTAATTGGCTTTTGAGAATATTGAGCCATTGAAGGGTTATTGAGGTAGGTAAAGTGTTTAAACTTTGACAACTACAAGATTGCTTGATAATTTCTTTAATAATAAACATAATTCTAGACTTTTGGTAAACATAATTATCATACGTTGTCAATAAAAAATAGTTATTGACACGATAAAAAAAAATTACTCTACTTACGTAAATGTTATTTTTTATAAGTTTCGTTAAAAAAGTATAATGTAGCCCTTAAGATGTTAATGTGTGCATAACAGTGTTGATGTAGTAAAATAAAAAATAAATATATCTTTTAAAATAATTTTTATTAAGAATAAAAATTTGAAAAAATTCTTAGAATTCTTCTAACCTAAAAAATGAAACTCAATGTGGTTTCTGGAATTCTTCTATCCAAAACTTAAAAGATTAATATAAGAATCATTTATTTTTATAATTGTCAAGTCTATATTGTTATACATACGTTGACATTGTAACCGCTACATGACATTTTAAACTCACTTGTCTCTGCAAAATGTTTTGTGAGAAAAAACTCAGCCATTTTCCAATTCCTTGTCAAGAACCTCTTCCATTAAGGGATTTCTTCCTTTTAGTTTATGTGGTCATTTCATTTGCTTGGAACACTAAAAAACGCACACTGAATTCAGAATTGACAATTCCATTTAGCAGTACTATACTTTTCTTATACACATAATACTAGAGCGCCTTTGAGATTACTTTTGTTAAAGTAATATTGTTCTTTTGCATGAAAAAGTTGGTTGAATCTGTCTTGAATAAAGTCATAGATGAGTTTGAGCATCGCATTGCAAGTTCAGAAGAACATGTATGATACTTTTCACCTTTTAAGTAATGCCATTAGTTATTAAGTTATTGGCTAGTCACTTTGTGTCATTATTATACTTAATTTTCGGAAAAATAATTCTTCAGAAATGTAGTGTCCTAAAGCGATGAGTCTGCAACAAAGTTTACTATGCCAAGATTCCTGCATAATAAAGAAAGAGGAATGCATCCATAAAAATCATGATGTTGAATCTGAGGAATCACATAAACAACTTCTGAAGCAACAAATGCTCTTTGATGAACGACATAAAGATATTCAAGTAGGGAGCAACAACAATATTATTAATCAATTTAACTTTGCAATTTTTCAAGTTTTTATTAGTAAAATCTTGCCATCATAATGTTTTTTATTGGATTTACCAGCAGAGCCTTCTGAGGAAGAGTTTAGGCTTAGTTTTAGGGGTGGGATCATTTTTTATTTACTCTATGTTTTTGTATTATTCTTTATGTAAATTTATGTTTGGATTGGTGCAATATTGTATGGATTTACCTATATAGAATAGTGTATCTTAGTATTGTTGGACATCTCACTGCTTGACCGATCTTCTTTCTTTTTACATATATTTCACATGTGTAATATGTTATGTACGAAATCTTGATTGTAAACTTTATCAACACATGAGAAGAGAGGATGCTGCTATGAAAATTTAGAAGCACGTACGCAGACATGCGTCTTGGAAAGCCTATATTAAACACCATACATCAATGCTTACTTTGCGAACAACTTTGAGGGCAATCTCTACCTGTAAGGAGTTCAATTTTAGTTTTTTTATGAAATTAGTTTGCAGTTTATCATAATAAATATTAAGAAACTCATTTTGACTTTTGTTGAAAGTTTATTGAATCTTTTAGAGTGAAATAACTATTTATTGTATATTAAAATAGAATTAGTAAAATTAAATTATATTTTATTATATGTTTCAATAACATTAGTTAATAAAAATAAATTATAATTAGTAGGGAGATTAAATAAATTTAATAAATAATAATAAGTTTTAGTGACAAACAACACCGTAGGAATAGATCAATTATTTATTTATATTTATTTAGTTTTTAGTGACAAACAATATCGTAGAAAAAGATCAATTTTTTATTTATATGTATCTAGATTTTAGTGACAGACAATACCGTAGCAATAAATCAATTATTTATTTATATTTATCTAGTTTTTAGTGACAATCATTATTATAAGAAGAACTTAAAAGACATGTAATGACGGTCCTCAAAA
>JBBPBR010000008.1:283397-300117 GCA_037974775.1 Cicer pinnatifidum
AAAAAAAAAAAAAAAAAAAAAAAAAACACAATCAATAAAACGTATAAAAAATTACGTAGTTGCATCTATGAATCAAATTACGTTCAAAATATGTAACATGACATAATTAGTAGTCACACTCATAAATTTTTGTTTGTCATGTTTAACAAATCACCATGTCATATCCGTTTTGCATAATTATGACAAATCTTATAACAAATAACATGATTTTTTATTTCTTCAAAATATAACCCGTTCCATTTAAATTAAACATTAATAAGGACAATAAAACTTTCATTTGTTTATAAGAAGTTATTTTTATATTGTTCAAGATTTTGAGTTTGTCAAAAAAAATATATTGAAATTTATATGGATAATAAGATTACGCAATGAAATAAATTAAGCAAAAACACTAAAAGACAGAGCTAGAAGGAGGACCACCACAGGCCATACCCATGGTCCACAAATTTTATAAATATTATTAGTATATTATTATAATTTTTATCTTTATAGTTATCTTTTATGATTTATATATAATATTTTATAATATGTGTTTTTTATTCAATATATTGAACGTAATATAATAATTTTTTTTCTTTAATTGTAGCTTTATAATATTACTAAATTGTATAGAGGTATTGTATAGATGGATTCGTACAAAATTATATATAAAAAAAAGTGGCTTCATTGAAATATACTATAAAAATAGAATATATGAGAAATTAGTAATAGTAAACAGAAATTCACAGCCACGAACGTAGTCAGGGACGAATCACGATCGTAGCCAGGATCGAATCCATGTTTTTAGAAATTTTGTTCATATTTAAAATTGAGTCTTCTAAAATCACAAAATTCTAATATTCAGATTCAATATTCTAATAGTTGGTGATAAATGGTGGCGCATTGTAGGTTGTGGTACTATAAGAAAATTGACTTTTAGTGATAGACAAAGTTTCTCATTAAATGTCAAAAATTGTAGATAAAAATTAATAATAGTTTGAGTGACACGAAAATTCAGTGTTAACTTTAAGGCGGCGTCTTGTTATGCTTTAAGAAGTGTCAATACATATTTTGAGGACCGTCATTACATGTCTTTTAAGTTCTTCTTATAATAATGATTGTCACTAAAAACTAGATAAATATAAATAAATAATTGATTTATTGCTACGGTATTGTATGTCACTAAAATCTAGATACATATAAATAAAAAATTGATCTTTTTCTACGATATTATTTGTCACTAAAAACTAAATAAATATAAATAAATAATTGATCTATTCCTAGGGTGTTGTTTGTCACTAAAATTTATTATTATTTATTAAATTTATTTAATCTCCCTACTAATTATAATTTATTTTTATTAACTAATGTTATTGAAACATATAATAAAATATAATTTAATTTTACTAATTCTATTTTAATATACAATAAATAGTTATTTCACTCTAAAAGATTAAATAAACTTTCAACAAAAGCCAAAATGAGTTTCTTAATATTTATTATGATAAACTGCAAACTAATTTCATAAAAAACTAAAATTGAACTCCTTACAAGTTACAGGTAGAGATTGCCCTCAAAGCTGTTCGCAAAGTAAGTATTGATGTATGGTGTTTAATATAGGCTTTCCAAGATGCATGTCTGCGTACGTGCTTCTAAATTTTCATAGCAGCATCCTCTCTTCTCATGTGTTGATAAAGTTTACAATCAAGATTTCGTACATAACATATTACCCATGTGAAATATATGTAAAAAGAAAGAAGATCGGTCAAGCAGTGAGATGTCCAACAATACTAAGATGCACTATTCTATATATGTAAATCCATACAATATTGCACCAATCCAAACATAAATTTACATAAAGAATAATACAAAAACATAGAGTAAATAAAATTAGGAGCATCTAAACTAACCTTGGACACATTATCAGGTTGAACTTTGTTAAGAACATTGCAAAAAATGATCCCACCCCTAAAACCAAGCCTAAACTCTTCCTCAGAAGGCTCTGTTGGTAAATCCAATAAAAAACATTATGATGGCAAGATTTTACTAATAAAAACTTCAAAAATTGCAACGTTAAATTGATTAATAATATTGTTGTTGCTCCCTACTCGAATATCTTTATGTCGTTCATCAAAGAGCATTTCTTGCTTCAGAAGTTGTTTATGTGATTCCTCAGATTCAACATCATGATTTTTATGGATGCATTCCTCTTTCTTTATTACGCAGGAATCTTGGCATAGTAAACTTTGTTGCAGACCCATCACTTTAGGACACTGCATTTCTGAAGAATTATTTTTCCTAAAATTAAGTATAATAATGACACAAAGTGACTAGCCAATAACTTAATAACTAATGGCATTACTTAAAAGGTGAAAAGTATCATACCTGTTCATCTGAGCTTGCAATGCGATGCTCAAACTCCTCTATGACTTTATTCAAGACAGATTCAACCAACTTTTTCATGCAGAAGAACAATATTACTTTAACAAAAGTAATCTCAAAGGTACTCTTAGTATTATGAGTATAAGAAAAGTATAGTACTGCTAAAAGGAATTGTCAATTCTGAATTCAGTGTGCATTTTTTAGTGTTCCAAGCAAATGAAATGACCACATAAACTAAAAGGAAGAAATCCCTTAATGGAAGAGGTTCTTGACAAGGAATTGGAAAATGGCTGAGTTTTTTCTCACAAAACATTTTGCAGAGACAAGTGAATTTAAAATTTAAAATGTCATGTAGCGGTTACAATGTCAACGTATGTATAACAATACAGACTTGACAATTATAAAAATAAATGATTCTTATATTAATCTTTTAAGTTTTGGATAGAAGAATTCCAGAAACCACATTGAGTTTCATTTTTTAGGTTAGAAGAATTCTAAGAATTTTTTCAAATTTTTATTCTTAATAAAAATTATTTTAAAAGATATATTTATTTTTTATTTTACTACATCAACACTATTATGCACACATTAACATCTTAAGGGCTACATTACACTTTTTTTAACGGAACTTATAAAAAATAACATTTACGTAAGTAGAGTATTTTTTTTTTATCGTGTCAATAACTATTTTTTATTGACAACGTATGATAATTATGTTTACCAAAAGTCTAGAATTATGTTTATTATTAAAGAAATTATCAAGCAATCTCGTAGTTGTCAAAGTTTAAACATTTTACCTACCTTAATAACCCTTCAATGGCTCAATATTCTCAAAAGCCAATTAAATAATATATTATTTAATAAATCTACTTTTGATTTTCATAACTATTTATCTTGCCGAGTATATTCATATGTTTCACAACAATTAAATTCTTAAAAATTATAGTGATGAAAATCAAAGCTTTTAATTTGTGTTTCCTTTGTTCATTGTTTCTTTTATCTGTTGTGGCAACAGAGACATTAAAAGAAGGTAAACAATATACAAAAGAGTCAAAGAAAAATATTTTGGTAGATAAGCTTGATGGTGGGCGAAAACCCATAGATATTGAATCTTTTGATCAAAGTTTGCCCGTTGGTGCGGGAAATAAAACAAGGGAAGAAATGATATGGGAAAAAGAAGAAAAGAGGAAGCAAAGAGCTTTGGAAGAGGAAGCAAAGATGGAGAAGAAAGTGGAAGAAATACTGAAGGAACGGCGAGCAAAGAAAAAGGCAAAGGAATCAAGCGCAAGGGAAAAAGCTTATGCAAAGCATCTGAAAATGGAAGCAAAGCAGAAGGAAAGGGAAGCAAAGCAGAAGGAAATAGCTTTGAAAAAGGATGCAAAACAGAAGGAAAGGGAAGCAAAGCAGAAAGAAAAGGAAGCAAAGCAAAAGGCAAAGGAAATAGCAAGGGAAGAAAGGGAAAGGGAAATGAAAAGGGTCAGAGAAAAGCCCAACGAGGAGAAATAAAACAAGGGAATAAAGGGAAAGAGAAAGGGAATGGGTCAGAGAGAAGGCCAAAGCATTATTAGTTGTAAAAATAAAATATAAAATAAAGCATACACAATAAATATGCAACATAGTAATAATAATAAGATTGACGTTGTATACCTTTCAAAAAAAATTGATGGTATATGTTTTACATACCATGTGCAATTATTTATGTAAACTTATGTATGTGATCATTTTTATTTTTATTTTTATAATAGATTCACTTCTTTAATCTCCTTTAGTTCCTTTATTTATAATTTATGGACAATTAATTAATTATTTTTTATCAACAAATGTCAAGATAAAAATCCATTTTGAATTATTATTAATAATTTTAATTTTTTACAATAGTTTTTATTAAAAATAATGAATTCATGATCCTCTTCTTTCAATAAATATTAGATATACTATACCTATTAGAGAACTAACTTTTTAAAAGTGAATCTAAGAAATGAGAATTTAAATTTATAATCATAAATAAACAAGAGTAGTAGAAATATGCCAAAACAAATATCCCATCGCACGAAATAAAATTATTCCCTAAAAAACTAAACCATTTAAATTATGTGGAATGTGTTCAATTTAAGATCCTTGGTGCGATGGGAGCATTAGGTGTTGATGTCAATGTTAAATTGTGGGTCAATGTGAGGGAAATAAAGTCTAGTCATATGAACTTTGAAGGTTAATTTTTAAAAGAATCTTTTTTTAGGATCAATGTGAACGATTCTTGGTTGAAGAGACGATAAAGGTACTTTAATACTCTAAATTTTATAATAAATTATTTTATTGATGAAATATAATTTCAAATAATTAAACTGGTGTTAAAATTATTTTAGAATATATGTTAATTAAATTTAGGATTAATTTTATTTATATGATGTTTTAATCTTGTACATGTTAGACTAAACGAGTAATATAAATATCAAATATTATATTTTTATATTTTATAGTGTACACATTTTCAAATATAAGATTTTAGGCGGATTTACGCATATGTGTGTTTGTAGTTAATTTGATATTTCCTTGTATGCTGACTTGTGTTAAGTGTGCACACAATTATATTTAATTATTTTTAAATTTATCTTACTTTAATTAATTATTTTACAAATAATTATCTTGAGATATAAGTAATATTGATATTGATTTTATTTATTTTTATATAGTTGTTACGGTATGATGATTTTATACATATTTATTTCGATTTAGTAATTAATATAACTCGTTGATGTTTTATTTATTTATTTTATCATTTCGACTAATCTATAAAGATGATGTATTTTTATGTTATTATTTTGAAAAAATATTATAGTAATAATTATAGTTACTATTTTGAGTATGAGAGTTTTGACTAAAATTAGATTTATTTATGTTAAGGAAAAATAATATTATGTTAGAATGAGAGTTTTGACTAAAACTAGATTTCCTAGAAAATGAATTTTTGACCTGACGACTGTTTACACCCTTATTTTTTTACTTCTGCATATTAATTTTGAGCTATTACTGGTTGGATTTTTATTTCCTACACCCGTTGCCTGAGACTTTACTATCCTGTGGACCTTACAATTTTACTATTGTACCTCTATATTTGCTATCTACACCACTCATTTTGTAGTTAAAAAAATAAAAATTGAAAATCAGACTAATGGCAGCGAAACAATTTTTCTCTCAATTTCATTCCCACCTATTCTTAATCGTTTGAATCGATCCCAATCTCTGTCCATACAAAATTGGCCACTAAATCCATTTTTGGTGTCAATTTTATCAATCGTGGCTCTGTTTCATAAAAAACAATGTATTTCTTTCGTTGGGCGAGCTATTTTTGGCCAATTCCAATCACCACATTTATCGTCTAAAAAAAAATGGTATCGTTTTTGGATTCCTCTCGTCGAAACCTTCAAGAAGAAACTACTCATTTGCATTTTTCGTTGAAATTGAAGTCGTACCCTTTTGGCGCTCAAATGAGTTGGTGAGACTTTTTTTTACAGTTATTCTCATCGTTTTGACTCCACTTTAACTCCCAAAAATTATTATTAATTATTTAACAACTATTTTTATGCTCTGCATAATTTTTCAATCGCGTCTCGACGATTTTGTGAACTCGTTGTTTATTTGGATTTGCTCGTTGTACCTTGTCGATCTACTGTTGCAGTTGAAAACTTCCATTAATTTCTGTGTTTGAGAAAACATCTAAATAAGACAAGGGTTGAAAGAGTGTTTGAATTCATGAGTATAATACATTGTGAGATAAATGAGAAAACTATATTTCCCAACAATTCATCCAGGACTCGCTACATACGACAATAGCCTTTTGAGGGATACATTAAGTAATATGTGAATATGGAAAATGTGAGAATAAAATGTGGAATAGAAATATTTATAAGGTGTTGATTGATTTAATTTCGTTAAATGTGTGTTATTTGATATTGTTGTGATATTGAATGTCAGATGAATTTTATGTATATGTTTGATTAGACGGGTTTATGTGAAGTGATAATAAAAGGTTAATTTGTTTAGATAAATTTATGTGATTATGATGATGTATAATTTATAATGGTGATGTTATAAATTTGTGATGAGTTTATATGATGAGATTTAATTAACGATAATGATGCTGTAAATTTGTGATGAGAATATTGAAGTAACCCCATAGTTGGTGAAAAAGTTGTGGTTCCAATTTGTGTTTGAGATGATGGTCTTGATGGACTATCATAGGCCAACGAGGGAACAAAGAAATATTAAAAAAATTGGAAGTGGAGATTATTTTATCATAATATAAGTAGGGTCTGAAAAGCCTAATGATGTCGTGGAAGTACAACTGAATGAGTCTGATCGTGACAGTCTGTTGTTGAGCCTTAAGGAAAAATTGTTAGACCATGGAGATATTCGGGTGGAGAATTCCTAGGCGACTAAGAGGTAACACTCCAAATATCGACAGCTACCATGAAACACACATTTACCTCGATTGTCGCATATATGAGTCTTAGGTTGAGTTGAGGGTGAAGCTGTAATTTCGATTTTCACAAAAGAGGGGTTTTAATTGTAAATGTTCCTATTTAAAAATTCCTCAAAAATTTAAGGATTTCACTCAAGAATGATCTTGGTTAAGAAAACACAAAATGGAGAACGTTTTTGATTAGCTTGACAAACAAAAATTCAGTTTATGTTTTAATTC
This sequence comes from Cicer pinnatifidum, assembly GCA_037974775.1. NCBI lineage: Eukaryota > Viridiplantae > Streptophyta > Magnoliopsida > Fabales > Fabaceae > Cicer > Cicer pinnatifidum. Next base: position 290,458 of record JBBPBR010000008.1, read on the forward strand.
AAGTAATCAATCAAGCTTAATAAATAAGGAGATAAGAGAAATAATATCACAAAAGGATGTATCTTAGTTCACTCAACTTGGGCTACGTCCAGTCCTTATAGTTGTGTGTTTTTCCACTATGTGTTTAAAACAAATAACCTTCTTAGTTTTACAGCCCCTAATTCAGATCAACCTTGATATGTTAAAAGCTCTATCTTTTTCTACCCAGAAAGAGATTTAATCAATTCACCTATCAGCCTTGATAAGATTTCAAACAATCTATTCAAACTATACTAAACTCTTATTATTTGAGTTTTACAATAATGATGAGAATGTTTTGAAATATTCTAAGTTGTCTTAACTCTTATTTGAGATACAATTCTTTACAAAGAATTCATTACAAAAATAACAAAGTAATATTTATAATTAGAACTGAATCATTCTTTGAGAAAATGAGAATTTCAAGTATATGAATGTGAATGATTTGTGAGACTTGATAGTACTTGAACTTCTACAAATTTCCTGAGCATTGGCCTTTCTTTTATAGGCGTTTTGGAGCATTTAATGGTAGTCAAAAGAGATGTTGGTAGTGCTCTATCTTTTTTACCAAAACTACTATATGTGAATAAAAATATTCAACATTTGAATATGTTTTGAAATATGTTTGACTGGGTTGGTTTATTCGTTCTTGATCAAAATTATCTTGTGTATAAAAATATTCAAAAATTTTGACCAAGAAACTTGAATATGTTCAAATAAGTTTGGAGAATGATGATGAACTTCGGAAGAGATAAGGAGATTGATATTGAGCTTCTGCAGAATTGTGGAGATTGATAATCAATTTGTACTTTCAGTTTTGTGCTTTCTAGAGATTGATGATCAATCTTGAGGTTCAGCGTTTGATCAATCTGAATAACTTCTTGATCAATCTGGACAACTTTGTACATATCAAGATTGATTAACTTTCTTGACAGTTAAGCTGGTGAAGTTTCATACTTATTTGAACTTGCTTGATTCATGAGCTTTTATCTTAATGATTCTCATGCCTTCTATGACTAGAATGGATCCTACTTGTTCCTTACCAAGTACTGATAACATTAGCATGAAATTTAGAGGCAAAATCTTTTCTAAACTAGTTGAGATTGATTGATCTTGAGGCTGTGATGATCAGTCTTGATCTTGAGGTTGTGATGATCGGTCTTGATCTTGGAGATCATTCTTCGTTTTATCCAGAATACTCTTGTTTCTTTATTTGTTCAGTTTTTATATGATTTCTTTGTTTTTCTTGATTCCTATCTTTGAATTAATTCACTCAAAATCACAAGTTAAATTAACATAACATTTTAGAATCATAATTAACATTCTTAATTAACCTTTGTTTATTTTCGTCAAAACTTTAATTTGAGAGTTTGTCTTAACAGAGGGAATCTACGAGGACAGGTCCAATTTGAATTGTTCGTCCACTAGAACAGTGTCATGGTATCAAGCCTCCTAACTAAGTACTTCGAGGTTAAAATGGTACCATATTATGAAGTAGAGCCTAAGTTCATGCATAACATTGCATTTTCTCGTGATTGTTTGGGTGTGATTAATGGGTATCGTGTGTGATAATTGTTTCTCTTAGAAGATTTGATGTTATAGTGAAATGTATTGATTTTCTTTGAGTGATTTTGACTTTATAATGTGAGGTATTTCCTTGAAGAATGTTTGTGTAACGATATGGTTTATTTATGATTAATTGTGTGTTCTTCTTACGTACTTATATTATATTATTAACATGATTTCAAAACTCACCTCATTCGTAGTTTGTGTTTGACTAACTTGGTCCTGCGTTTGCATAATCTCAGTTATTACAGGTTCATGAGTCTTGAAGTTCAAGTTAGGAGAAACCCCACTCTGATAGGTGATACCAAGAATAAGAGTTGTGAATCATATTATACTTTTACTTTTTTTATTAGAAATGACTTTTTGTATGAAAATCTTATAAGCACTAGTAAGTTTTTGAGTTTAAATTAAGAAACTTTAGTTAAATCAAGTATATGTTGAGACAAAATCTCTTTCAAATGATTTTAATGATAACAAAATTACTTAAAGAATTGTGATTGTGGTTAATGACTAATCTACGCTTTTGAGTGAATTCATTTAAGAAAATAGATTATTAATCATTCAGGCAAAAAGGAGAAAAATATGATTCAAATATGGAGGATTGGAAATTGTGATGATTGTCTTGCAAGAGGATGATACTTCAAAACTGCATAATACTCTTCCTCAACAAAACAAATGTTTTTATTCATTAAGAGAAGGCAAAACAATATTAAAGAATGAATAAATAAAGAATTTTAATCAAATAGGTCAGAGGCCTGATTTAACTAGTACGAGGATGGGATGTACGAGGTACGAGGATGACATAACGATGTAAGAGCATGGATCTATAGTCAACATCATTCTCAAAAGGTGAAAAAGACCTAACACTTCAACTTACAGAAAGGCTGTAGCCCATAAAGTCAAAGATATAGTCATGTGAGTTACACTTGGAAATAGTTGGAACTTGTAGGAAATAAGGTTGTAAGCTTGGTGAGGCTAAAGAATACACAAAGTGTAATTAACCTCTATGAGAGGTTAATCAATTTGATCATTAGTGAAATCTCACAAGTGTGTGAGGACTGGACGTATCTTTCATTGGGTAAACTAGTATAAAAGATGTGTATGTCATTCTTTACATTTTCTCTTTCTTTTACTCAGTTCTAATATAAAGGTTTAAATAACCATCCTCAGATTTGCATCCTCTCAGAGAGGATATCTCTAATTCAACCCCCTTCTAGTGATATTTAGCTACATCAATTGGCATTAGAGCAAGGTTCTCTAGAAAACTACATCTAACAATGTAAGAGAAAAAGATCCAAAATGAAAAATGTCAAAAGCTAAGTGTATTCATGAAGGAGGATCATCCAACCGACCTCCCTATTTTGATGGCACAAATTTTACCACTGGAAAGGTAAGATGGGACTATTTCTCATATCACAAGATAACAACATGTGGTATGTGGTTGAAAACGGGGATCACGTCATCATAACCAAAAACACATACGCAATCTCTGATGAGAAACCTCAAGCATTGTGGACGACAAATGAAAATGGTAAGGTACTCCTAAAGTCTAAAGGTCATTTATTTCTAACGTGTGCTTTGAACAGGGAAGAATATGATAGAGTTGAAGAATGCAAAAATGCTAAGGAACTCTGGGACACTTTAAGGATCCATCATAAAGGATCAAGTCACGTAAAAGAAGCGAGGATTGACATGGGAGTAAGAGGTTTCAAATTATTCAAAATGAAGGAGGAGGAAACCATTGATGAAATGTTCTCAAGGTTAACAATTATACTAAACAACTTGAGATTTCTTGGAAAGGTATACTCTGTTCAAGAGAGGATAAGAAAAATCCTAAGGAGTTTACAAAAAGAATGGAGACCAATTGTAATTGCCATCATAGAAGCAAGAGACTTGGCTAACATGAAATTAGAAGATCTGGTTGGAACTCTAAGAGCTCAAGAACCATTATTGCTGGCAGACAAACCAAGCAAAAAGGGAAAAATGATAGCTCTAAAATCCAGACAAATTGAAAGTTCATCCTCCAAGAAGACTGAAGATGTCACAAAAAAAAAGGAAAAGTCAGAGTATCCTCTATCTGAGGATGAGTATGAACTCACTCTGATTTCCAGAAGAATTCAGAGGATGATAAATCGAAGAGGACAGGATAGAAGATCTCCTCAAAAAGAAAAAACTGACAAAAGTCAGATAATTTGTTTTGGATGCAATAAGATGGGACACTACAAAACTGAGTGTCCTCTAAACAAAAGAAACTCAAGAAGATTTCCCTACAAAAATAAATCTATGATGATTACTTGGGATGACAGTGACGAGTCATTCTCTAAGCAAGAGAAGGAAGAAGAAGCCAATCTTTGTCTCATGGCAAAATCAGATACTGAAAAGGTAATCATCTCAGAATTATGTTGATGACTCTTCATCATATGCATGTTTTTCCACTGTTTTAGTCTTATTTATCTTCAATCATTAGTTAAATTAAGGATTTATTTGATATATTTTGTTGATTTTTGTTCTTTGAATTAATAAAATGTTGTGTTTTTATTTCATTGATTAAGTAGGAGTTTTTCATAATTTTACATTGCGTTTTGTTTTAAGTGAAGTGCTGAATTTTGGTGAGAAATCAACATGACCTATGTGGAGTATTTTAGCAATATTTGGAGTTGTAGATGTCCATTTGGAGTTAAAACGAAGTGCTAATGAAATCTACGCTCCATAGCTACAACTTTCATGAAGACACTGGAACCAAATTCAGACTCGAAAGAGGAGAAAATGCAAAATACGTCAAATAGCATATGATGTGCACCAGGAGCGCGCCATCCGCGCCTGAGGCGCATTTCCAGCCTTTCAGCACTGTACAAGCGCGCCTGGAGCGCGCGATGGGGATCCGCATTCATAAAAACGCAACTTTTTACTGTTTAGGGATCTTTTTGACTCTTGGGAAGTTGGGAGACTTGTGCCCTAGCATAGAAACTCAAAGACGGTCGTTTGTAACATCATTGAAGCAGTTTTATTCATGAATCATTCTTGTAATTCTTCTTTAATCCCTATCTTTTATATCTCTGTCATGAGTAACTAAACCCTATTTGTTAGGGATGAGTGTAATCAGATGAAACCCTTATTTTTATGATTTGATTTCTAGTTATATGCATGAGTTTATTGAATTATTTTTCCCATCTCTGTGCTTAATGCTTTTTATTGCTTGATCAACATTAAAATGTTCTAAGATTTGTATTTTGAAACGGAAGTGGACTTTACAAATGCTTGAGATGAGAAATTCATGAATTTGTAGTCTAGGAATAGATGCAGGTCATGAAACCAATTAAATTAGTTGCAAAGCAATAGTTTACAAGAGAATTTCTACACGGTAATGTTTAATTCTAATCTTAAATCTACTAAGGAATTAGGGGTTACTTTGGAATTAAAGGTTATGTCACTAAGACATTAATAATAAAGAGAATTCGGTAATAATTCCATAAATGAATCAGTAACTATGATCAAATTAGACACCAATGATGGATTCGAAGTAAAACTCATCCCTGACATTTTTCTCATTATAAAGGATCAATTTTATTAATGTTGTTAATTTCAAATATTATTTTAATCAACTTGGGAACTTTTTGTTCAATTTTAGTAATTAAATATAATTTGATAGTAAAATGCAATCCTTGAGTTCGACACTCGGTACTACTGTTTTATTATTACTTGTAATGATTCAGTACACTTGCTGAAACGCTATCTTATGTCCTACTTGTGAAAAATTAGAAATTGAATTTGACAATCTTTTAAATGACTAAAACACTTTATCTCGTAAATGTGGTTTTCCCAAAATCAACTTTATGAAATAAAGAAACTCAATGAGGAACTTCAAGCTAAGAATGAGAAGTACGAAAAAATCAGTCTACATTTGCAGTTATCTCATGAGAAATTATATGAGCAACAAACACTTTTAAATAAAAAGAATGTCAAAATTCATCCTCCAGAAGAGGACATTGAAAAGGAAATCTTGAAAATAGAGGTTGAATAATTAAAAAATGACATTACCAACTTTGCTAAATCTACTGAAACATTTCAAAAGATAATGGGATCTCAATCTGGAATCTTTGACAAATCTAGTATTGGATTTAAAAGTTCTCAAAAACAAAAATTATATGAAAAATTTTTCTTGCCTAAAAAACAAGAAGATAGGCCAAAATGCAATTTTTGCAAAAACTTGGTCATACTTTCAAAACTATCATGCTAAGAAGAAAGTTGACAACATAAAGAAAGGATGTTCATTCTGTGGTAAACATGGGCACCATGATTCTATTTGTTATCACAAAAGGAAAATCCTCACAAGAGGAAAAACTAACCAACAAGGACCCAATGCTATATGGGTACCTAAGTTACTTTTAACCTCTAACACAGGTTCATCCTCTGATCAACAAAAGAAAGTCTTGGTACTTGGACAATGGCTGCTCAAGGTATATGACAGGGGATAAACACTACTTTATTTCCTTGGAGATCAAGGATGGAGGATCAGTCACATTTGGTAACAATGATAAAGCTCAAATAAAAGGTACATGTATTATTGGTAAAAATAATTCTTCAAAAATTGAAAATGTTCAGTATGTGGATGGTTTAAAACATAAATTGCTAAGTATTAGTCAATTATGTGATAGTGGATTTGAAGTTATTTTTAAGCCTACTCTATGTGAGGTTAAACAGTCATCCTCGGGTAGAGTTTTCTTTTCCAGTTTTAGAAAAAAGAATTTATATGAACTATATCTAGATGATTTTCCTACTGAATTTTGTTTTGTATCTATTGAAAAAGATAAATGGATTTTGCAAAAACGCCTGGTCACACAAGCTTAAATACTATTTCTAAATTAGCTAAATTAGAATTAGTGAAAGGTCTTCCGAAAATTAATTTTGAGAAAAACAAAGTATGTGAAACTTGTGTAAAAGGAAAACAAGTTAAAAATAGCTTTCACTCAAAAAATATTGTTTCAACAAATCATCCTCTTGAACTTATTCACATTGACCTCTATGGTCCTATGAAAACTCCAAGTCTTAGTGGAAAAAGATATGGTTTTGTAATTGTTGGTGATTTCTCTCGTTTTACATGGATTTTATTTTTAAAACATAAAGATGAAGCTTTTGAGGCATTCCACCATTTTTGTAAAAAGATTCAAAGTGAAAAAGGATAAAAAATTGTCTCTTCGAGAAGTGACCATGGAGGTGAATTCGAAAATGAATCATTTAAAAATCTTTTTGAAGAAAATGGTATTTCTCACAATTTTTCTTGCCCAAGAACTCCCCAACAAATGGAGTTGTTGAAAGGAAAAATAAAACTTTACAAGAAATGGCTAGAACTATTTTCAATGAAGCCAACATTGAAAAATACTTTTGTGTCGAAGCTATCAACACAGCTTGTTATGTTTCTAATCGTGCATCCATTAGAAAAATTTTAAACAAAACTCTATACGAATTATGGAAAGGGAGAAAACCAAATATTTCTTATTTTCATATATTTGGATGTTATTACTACATTCTAAATAATAAAGAAAATTTGGGGAAGTTTTACCCAAAATCTGATAAAGGTATTTTTCTAGGATACTCCACAACATCAAAAGGTTATAGAATATATAATCATAGGACTCAAACTGTGGAGGAATCCATGCATGTTATTTTTTATGAGTTTGATAACTTGTGCTTAGAAAATATGGATAAATCTGAATAAGATGAACATTCATCCTCTCAAATACACAGTCCAAACGAAGAGGATGATTCTAACCCAACCTCTCAGCAACCTCCAAGAGGATGAAAAATGGTAACACATCATCCTCCTGATCTAATCATTGGAAATGCTGCCGAGGTTGTGCTTAGAAAATATGGATAAATCTGAATAAGATGAACATTCATCCTCTCAAGTACACAGTCCAAACGAAGAGGATGATTGTGACCCAACCTCTCAGCAACCTCCAAGAGGATGAAAAATGGTAACACATCATCCTCCTGATCTAATCATTGGAAATGTTGCCGAGGGTGTTAGGACCATAAATTCTCTAAAAGAAAATACTAACATGACCGTGATATCAGAAGTTGGACCCAAAATAATTGATCAAGCAATTTGTGACAAATCATGGGATGAAGCCATGATGGAGGAGCTAGTTGTCACAGTTTGAAAGAAACAAAGTGTGGAATCTTGTGTCCCATCATCTGGACAAATCCATCATTGGAACTAAATGGATATTTAGAAATAAACAGAATGAAGATGGAGAGGTCGTTCGAAATAAAGCAAGATTAGTGGGAGTAGGTTACAACCAACAAGAGTGAATTGATTATGATGAAACATTTGCACCAGTTGCAAGACTTCTTATTTTGAAACGATCAACACATAATAATTCACAATAGAATAACTTATAATATGTTATTTCATTATTTTTATTCTTTGGTGTACATAGATTTAATTGAAAAATACATCCACAAAGTTACCCATTAAGAGAAGGTTTATTTTGCCAATGAAAGCATTCTGCAGATGTATTCTTTACCTTACATGGTCCATATTCATTTATATTCCAGTGACATTCTTTTTTGCAATTATCCTTATCTCGTTGTTGTACATAAATATCAAAATAACGTAATTCATCTTTCCATGTAAATCCACAAAAGTATAAGACCGTATCTAAAAAGAAATTAGGCCTTACGGTGAAGGTGTAATCTTCAGCATATTTTAAGGATTTATAACCAAGATCATGATGTTTGTCTTTACAGTGAACACCAAGCTGAATATCATTCGTTAAATTGTTGGTAACGAAAACAGTGCATTTCGGTTTTAAGATCCCAAAGCTTTTAGCATCCTTAAACTGCAAAACAACCATAATAGTTAGAAACAATAACACAAATTTCGAGACCGAAATCATCCTTATTTGATACACAAATATTCAAACTTATGATGTTCTTACAAAACTGCTCTTCTTATATATACTGTTCAACATCATTTAATTATAAATGTTAAATCAACTTTTTTATAATATTATATAATGTTTTTAATAAATGTTAAGTCAATGCAGTATTTTTCTTTTTTTAATTTCTTTCAACAAAAAAATGTTTTTAATGATAAATATTTTTACTATCAAATAAATGTATTTGTCGATAGTTACTATGTACTACATTTATCTCTAAATATAAATCCTCTTGAAATTATTTTTTTGTCATATTTTATAAGGTTCTTTCTTTATTTTCAAGTAAATCAATTATTTCTTTATGAATATATCTCTAATTATTATACATATTTTACTGTAATAAACAATAAATCCAATAATAATAATATAAATTAACTCTTTCTTGAAGGACAGATATGTAAAAACAATATCAATCATTAATAGTTTTCATACAACTACAACTTTTTGTGTATATATTTAATGTAGCTTTCATACAACTATAACTTTTTGTGTATATATTTAATGTTTTAAAATATTACTACATTAATGAGTATTTAAAATCATTTTGTGTATTTAATGTTTATGAAATTATTCATAATATAAAATTTTTGTTTTTGACTAAAAACTTATTTTGTTCTATACTGCATTAATGATTTATTGTCTAGTAAAAATTTATTTAGTTAGTAAAGAGTTGAGTCATACAACGTAAACAAAGGATGGTCGAGGTGGGTTATATGATCAACCTTAATATTTTTTAACCTTTCTTTACATTCTTTAACTAAAATAATTATTTTTTAGCAACTTCATGTGAAACTCTTGAGTCAAACATCTACATGTGTTTATTTTTGATATACATAGGAAAACTTTTCTCCACCGCCACTAGTCATATTTCACAAAAATGGAAGTTCAACTTTTACTTTTGATAATAAATTAGTTGGTGTTTGTCCTAACATTAAAAATTCTATTTTTTTTTTTACAAAGCACAAATTATTATTTCTGTGTTGTGATAACATTTTTTACATTGTAAATACATAAAATCAAATTCAAAGAATATGGGGCCAATTTTTTGATTTTTTTTAAAGTTTAAAGTAGATTAAAATAAAATAACCAAAATTAGAGGAATATAAAACATAACCAAGAAAAGAAAAAAAAAATA
>JBBPBR010000008.1:300759-324030 GCA_037974775.1 Cicer pinnatifidum
TTTTTTTTTTTGCTTTTCAAAATTTTTCTTCATTTCAAAATAATACATTCCTAAATTTGTTAATTTGGTAGGTTGGAAATTTTCTCACAATTCAGTATAACTGATAATTTTGGATTTGTAATTTGGAAGGGTATGTATTTGTTTCTTAAGAACTCATTGGATATTATAATAGATATCTGCTTGTTATTTTCTTTCAATAGATGTTGATTGTGTATTTTTTTCAATGCACCATACTGTTTATCAACTTTTTTATAAAACTATTTTTTGTGTGATGATTTTAAAATGCATGCGCATATGGTAAAATAAATTGAGAATTATGCTTATTGACATTTGACAGGGGTTTATATGGATGTGAGTTGGTTTTCTCGAAACTTGATACGTAAATTAATCAATTTTATTTTAGTTGAATTGAATTTTTAATCTGTAATTTTTACATGAAACTCGAATCAAACCAATTCGATTATGAGTGAGTTAGATTTATGGGTCATAAAGATTTTTAAAAAAAAATTAATTAAATTTTATACTTGAACATCTCAAAAATAATAAAAATATATAAGAACATAACATTCAATACTTAAAATACATCCACAAACACAATAAAACACTTAAATTAATTAAACTAACAACAACTCTTAATATATATAATCCACCAACTAAAATTTAATTATACATCAACAATAAAAATAAAAAAATTTAAATATATATGACACGTCAATAGGTTGAATTTGCAAATTCCAAATATTACATATGTTATCCAAACTTAATATCATTAAATTTAAATTGATTGATTTGAGTTAAACTCAAACTAGAATAAATTGAGTCAAATTACAAGTTGAATTGATTTAGGTGACCGAATTTTTCAATTTACCCATACTCATGACCACACTTAGTTACTAGTCTTAGTATCTCCTTAGGAAAGGTAACAAAAAAAATCTTAAAAATATCAAAAACATGAAATTAGTGATTGTGTCTAGCTAGTTTTAACGACGTAGTATAATTCATCCATACATTTTGTAAAATCTTAAAAGTAATATAAATTTTACGTGATCATTAATTAATAGTCATTTTTAATCCACAACTAATCTCAACAATTTTCAATATATCATTAATACTTAGTTTTTTGTAATGCATCATTAATACATAACTATTCTCAATGCACTCACGTAAATACTACGTAGCCCATTACTATTTTTAGTCATTCTCAAGGCACAATTAATGTTGGTCTATTCTCAATGAATTACATGTCCTCAACAATTTTCAATGCACTGTTAATGTTTCGTGATTCTCAAGGTATCATTAATGTTATTCATTTTCAAAGTACCGTTAATACTAAGTAATTTTCAATGCACCATTAATGTTTAATGATTCTCAATATATCATTAATTTTTAAATATTATTATTGAGTGTGGTAGATAATAATAGAACTACCATATATAATTCGAGGAAACCAAATCATTCATGTATAAAAAATTTATGGCATCACCACTCTGACAACTCTTGTCCAATTAAAAGTGATATTAGATGAAGATAATTAGAATATACAAAATTTTTATTTTTTATATTTTCATTTGTTTGTTTAGATTTTGACTTTGGATTTCAACTTCAAGAGTTATTTAAAGTTTTCATCTTTTAAATTTAGAGGGAGGGTTAAGTATTCTAATGTAGAAATACTAATCATATGTAAAAATGTAATATTTGTTTGTTTCTAAATGTCCTTTAAAGACATATTAGGACAATTTTTAATTTAATATTGTATCTCGATTAAATTCTTCTATATTTTTAATAAACCCATGCATTATAGAGGTATAGACTCGTTGGTAGCATGGATCAAACGTCTAGTTTAAAATAATATTGCTAATTCATTAGTAGCTTTTAAGTAAAGCACAATTTTGTTTGTGCTTTGTGCAGGTCTAATGTTTTAAGTTGAACTCGAAGTAATGTTTTAAGAGTTATCCCTTGAGTCTTGCCTCTTTTAAGGTTACAATTATGGTTGGCCCATAAAGGAATATGGCAGAGTATTATAAAAAAAAAAATATTTTGATGTTCTTACCATGGCTGCACCTCCATTACTACATTTAATATTAATTCACATCCCTTCTATTTTCATTCATTCACTTAGATTATCTATTTATTTCTCACTTGTGGTTGTAATTGACTTATAACTAAGTTCATTGTCTTGCTCACTCTTGGCTAAAACACTTTCTTAGATTATGTTAGAATTTTATTATGAAGTGGTATTAATCATGCACGGTGAATACATTTCTAACCCTTTTTTCTTCTGTTTTATATGTTTATTAATTATGAGCTTGGTAAGACACATTAAACTAACCCAAAACTCTTAGAGATAAGACTTTGATCCAAAAAAGTGAATAAACAGTTTTAAATTAAATAGAATAAAAATAATGAGTGCTTAGATATAAGAGGATTTTAATATCATTCTATTTATTCGTGTAATTGAAAAAACATTAGATTAATTTTGCACTCAAATGTTAGTAGCACCACGAAGCATCATTGATTTATTTAATCATATCAAAAGAAATATAGTTTAACTTTTCGATCAATTCAAACCTCAATTTACTTGACTGTTAATTTTCTTATATGAAATTGTTTATTATTTTATTTTCTTCGATGATTAAAATGAATATTAGTAAGATAATTGAAAATTACTCATTAATGTACAATGAAAGATCTCTATTTATCACTCTGTTACTTATTGATTGTATAAACTTACACACGTTTTTCCACAACATCGTTCCTTTCCTGTTACTTATTGATTGTATAAACTTACACACGTTTTTCCACAACATCGTTCCTTTCCTGTGAACTTATATGTTTTGGGCCTTCATTGTATGGGCATAGTACTAAGAGACCATTGATTGAAATATTTAGGGTACATCTTCATGGTCTATCACACCACTACTATGAATTGTATTTACAACAACCATTGTGTCATCTTCACTGGTGACTCCCCTTCAAATTTTTCCCGAAAAAAGAAGTCCTCCCAAAAAAGTGGAATTTGCATTCTAGATGACTAATAGAAGTAAAGCCCAAGGTAGTTTGCAAGGACCTTGTTACTCGCAAATGGTGTGGATGCAGAATTTCACTGTTTACCAAACCATTTTCGAGAACTTAGTTTCTCGCAAATCGTTATATTTTACTATTGAATATATTGTTTGTCAGTTTGTTAGTAGTGTGACTTTTCCTTCGTGGTCACTTCATATCTTTTAATTTATTTTTTTAAAAAAAAAAAACAAAACAATTTCAAATGCAGCTTTTGATGCACATACATACAATAGGTCAGTTCATGAAGGAAACACTTAAATTCAAAACCAAAGTAATTGATGCAATAACACAATTGTCTAATAATTCAGTTATGATTCATTCCTTGTGAAGGGAGTTTTTTAACTCAGTTGTCTAACCAAGGGATGTTATATAGAGAATATAAAATGAAATGTTAATAAAAATAAATAATGAATGAATGAACTTTACAGACCCTTTTCCTCAATTTTACAAACCAAGTCAGAAATAAATTCTGAAAATTAAAGAATTCCAGAAAGGGCTTTTTATGGTGCTTAAAAATCAGTCTCATAAACATGTTTACCAAAAATGAAAACTGCATGTCACAGGAAGGAGGAACAGAGAACTTAAAGATAAGTTTTGGTGACAGTCTCTTCCAGGTCTTGAAAGTCCCATGCATCATCAGCTAAATATTGTCCTGAACAAGAATTTCATTACAGTTACTAACTAGCTATGTCCACTACACACATAGATCATAAAGACAATGAATTAATCTTGAATTGAATTGAATGTCAATGGACAAGGCAATTTTACCGATTGAATCTCTTCGGAGAGCCGTTAAATGTGCGCAGCTACAAAAATCAAAGTAAATAAATGGTCAACAATATTTTTATTAGCAACACAACTTTGATGTTGTTCTAATTGTAGAAAAAAAAGTTTTCTATAAGGAATTATATAAACTACTGCATCTGCAACATAATACCTGCCAAGAGCCTTCCCAAAATCTGCACAGAGTGACCGAATATATGTCCCTTTAGAACAAGTCACTCTAAAAATCAAATTTTGTCTGGAAAAATGGAACAAGTATGTCAGGGCCAAAATGAAAAAATCAACTACAAAATCAGACATTTAATTTTAAATATACATTTTTATAAGGAGAAAGCTCACTTTTATGAGAACAGTGATGCATAATATGTTTTTCTCAACAATTAATATTATCCGCATGCATAACAAATTATGCATGTTGTTAAATATTATATATTAGAATGTAAATAATATATATATATATATGGGCTATAAGTATTTTGGTCCGTTAGCATTACTGTAAATTAGGGTTATTTAACACCATGTGTCTATATAAAGAGATTCCGCTGTGTAGTTGAATCACACGGGTTATTCTATATGTCTCTCAATACTCTTTATATTCAACATGGTATCTAGAGCCAACTGAGAAACAAACCCTAATCCTAATTGTCAACTACCCGGTCGACCCACTGTGTCCGGTGAATATTTTTTTTTTCCCGGCAAACCGTGTTCTCAACTCCGGTTTCCCCCCTCTGCCGTTGAAACGCTGCTTCCTCAATTTTTGTTCAGTCGTTCACGCTTTACCGTCGCTGCCGTTGCTGTCGTCACTGTTTCTGACGAGTTTTTTCGACAAACGACCACTCCATCAGCACCGAACACCCCAGATCAGCCAAACCCTTCCGCAGCGCCTTCAAACTCGCCGTCACGTGCCCTCACGTGCCCCACGCGCCACCTGCACATCCCGCGCGTGGATCTCACGCGCCGCCCACTGCCACCGCGCGTGACGGCGCGTCCGGCAGCCGTTCACGGTGGTTCTTCTTCCATGGCACTCGCCTCGGCCTCCTGCTTCCATATCTGCCCTCAGTTTTCAGTTTCGAGTTACGGATATACGACTTCTAGTTCAAACAGCCCCTGTTTTCTCGGTTCCGACGAGTTTTTCTGACAACCTTTGCTGACCATGGCATCTCAGTCTGAAACCAGGAGTATCTTCACCAACTACATCACTTCTCCTCTCTCAGTTGAAAAACTGAATGGATCAAATTATGATAGTTGGGCTGCCGACATCAAACTTTGGCTACGTGGTCAAGGTTACGAGGATCACCTCACCCAAAATCCTGAAAAGGTGAGTGACTGAATCATCCAAATGGAGCCAGATTGATGCTCAGTTGTGTAGTGTCATTAAGTCTACACTTCATCCAGATGTTAAACCGATTTTCCGTCCGCATATCACGTGTGAATCAGTTTGGAGTCAAGCAAAGGTACTCTATACTAACGACACACAACGTCTCTATGGAGTTTGTCACCGCCTGTTGAACATCATTACTCCGAAGTCACTCGATGGCTTCATTTCTGCATATCTTGGCACTGTTCATAGTGCACTTCATGACTTTAATGAGCTACTCCCTCCTGCTGCAAGTAATCCAGTTGAACATAAGAAGGAGTTGGATCAACGCAGCACCTTCTTCATGCTTCTTGCACTCTATGGCCTACCCCAGGAGTAATCTGCAACTCGTGATCAAATTTTGGGGTCTGTTACTGTTCCAGATATGTCTACTACTTCAGCGATCCTCCTTCGAGTACCAGCAAAACATCCAGTTGAGCAGTCTATTACTTCAGTTCCGGGTGACACTGCTGCCCTTGCATCTCAGGGACATAATCAGCAACGTTCTCGTGGAGGACCATCCAGCTCTAAGCCTCGTCCCAAATGTGAGCATTGTCATCGGCTTGGACACACTATTGATCGCTGTTGGAAGTTGCATGGCAAGCCTTCGCCTTCGATAAATGCAACTCAGCTTGATCCTTTTGCCACTATTCAGACTACACCATCTCCACAAGGCTCCCCAGCAAACTATGAAGATTTTCTCAGATGGGTTCAGAGTCATCCAAACTCTAGTTCTCCTACTTCGGTTGCACACACTGGTGCGTCTGATCATGTTACTGGTAATAAAGGTCTCTTTTCGTCACTTTCTACATCTGGTTTTTTACCTACTATAACTTCTGCCAATGGTACTCAAACTCGGTCTCAAGGAGCTGGTACTGTCCACATTCTCCCTTCTATCTCAGTTGCATCTGTTCTCTATGTACCTGGATATCCCTTTAATTTACTTTCAGTTAGTCGATTGACTCGATCTCATAACTGTATTATTACTTTCACTAATGATAATGTTATCTTGTAGGACCGGAATTCGGGAAGGACGATTGACGTCGGATGTGAGTCACAAGGCCTCTATTACCTTTCTACAACATCCAAGACGTGCTCTGCCACAGAGTCCCCACATACTATCCATGCTCAGCTAGGATACCCAAGTCTTACCAAACTACAAAAATTGGTGCCTAGTTTGTCTAAGTTATCTACTTTACATTGTGAGTCGTGTCAGTTAGGGAAACACATCCCGTAGTAATTTTCCCGATCGAGTCAATAAAAGAGTCTCCTCTCCATTTGCTTTAGTTCACTCTGATGTTTGGGGTCCCTCTCGTACTGTGTCTACTTTAGAGTCTAAGTATTTTGTTACTTTTATTGATGACTATTCTCGTTGTACGTGGTTATTTTTAATGAAAAATAGAACTGAATTGTTTTCCATTTTTGAGCAATTTTATAAAGAAATTAAAACCCAATTTGGAGTTTTCATTCGTACTTTAAGAAGTGATAATGCACGAGAATATTTGTCTCATCAATTTCAAAATTTTATGGCTTCCAACGGTATTTTACACCAAACGTCATGTCCTCATACACCTCAGCAAAATGGGGTAGCCGAACGCAAAAATCGGCATCTCATTGAAACCACACGAACCTTACTTCTCCATGGCAATGTTCCATTCCGATTTTGGGGGGATGCAGTCTTAACGGCATGCTACCTTATTAACCGTATGCCATCTTCTGTCCTTGATGGCAATATCCCCATTCGGTCCTTTTTCCCCATACTCCTCTTCACCCATTACCACCTCGTGTCTTTGGGTCCACGTGTTTTGTTCACAATTTATCCCCCAGTTTGGACAAATTGTCAGCTCGGTCGCTCAAGTGTGTCTTTCTTGGTTATCATCGGTCCCAAAAAGGCTACCGTTGTTATTCTCCCACACTACACCGCTACGTTACATCAGCTGATGTTACCTTTTTCGAGTTTGTACAATATTTTAAACCTACGCATATAGCTACTGAGCCCTATCAGGACATTACTCCCGAACCTCCTCAAGTAGTTACTGAGCCCTATCAGGACATTAATCCTGAACCTCCTCAAGTAGTTATCCCTCTCCCACCCACTCAAATTCCTATAGAACCTGCCGAGTCTACCCCCCAACCTCCACGACCACTACAAACATATCAGCGTCGTCGTTTATCCTCGGTTGTGCCTGTTCCTGCTCCCATTACAGACTCTCCTCCGACGCCACCTCCGGATCCGGCCCTGCCACTTGAGCCTGACCTTCCCATTGCTCTTCGTAAGGATACTCGCACCACCCGTAATCCATCTCCTCATTATATTGATTTGTGTTATCATCGTCTTTCACCATTACATTACACTTGCTTGTCCTCCTTGTCTTCTGTTTCTATTCCTAAAACTACAGGTGAAGCATTATCCCACCCTGAGTGGAGGCAAGCAATGCTTGATGCGATGTGTGCTCTACAAAGCAGTGGTACTTGGGAATTGGTACCCCTACCTCATGGGAAGTCGGTAGTTGGGTGTCATTGGATTTATACAATGAAGGTTGGTCCTGATGGTAAGATTGATCGATTTAAGGCTCGTTTGGTAGCCAAGGGATATACTCAGATTTTTGGGTTGGATTACAGTGATACATTCTCACCGGTTGCCAAAATGGCATCTGTCAGACTATTTTTCTCCATTCCAGCAATTAGACATTGGCCCCTACATCAGCTTGACATTAAAAATGCCTTCTTGCACGGTGATCTTGCAGAGGAGGTGTATATGGAGCAACCACCTGGATTTGTTGCTCAGGGGGAGTCTTCCAACATGGTTTGTCGGCTACACAGGTCCCTTTATGGTCTTAAACAGTCTCCTAGAGCTTGGTTTGGCAGATTCAGCTCGGTGGTACAAGAATTTGGTATGATCCGCAGTGAAGCCGATCACTCTGTATTTTATAATCACTCAGCTCAAGGGTGCATCTATCTTATTGTTTACGTGGACGACATTGTTATAACTGGTAGTGATCAGCAAGGAATACTCCAGTTAAAACAACATCTCTCAAATAAATTTCAGACTAAATACCTTGGTAAACTTCGTTATTTTCTGGGTATTGAAGTCGCTCAATCCAAGGATGGCCTTGTAATTTCACAAAGAAAATATGTTATGGATATTCTTGAAGAAACTGGCCTACTAAATGTCAAGTCAGTTGATACTCCTATGGATCCAAATATCAAACTCCTACCCAATCAGGGGGAGCCTCTATCAGATTCATGAAAATATAGGAGATTGGTTGGAAAATTAAACTATCTCACAGTCACTCGTCCTGACATTTCCTTTGCTGTCAGTGTGGTAAGTCAGTTCTTAAATTCTCCTTGCCAAGAACATATGGATGCTGTAATCCGGATTCTTAAATACATCAAAAATGCACCTGGAAAAAGTCTCATTTATGAAGATAGAGGACATACTCAGATAATTGGCTACTCAGATGCTGATTGGGCAGGCTCACCCATAGATAGACGATCAACTTCCGGGTATTGTGTACTCATAGGAGGAAATTTAATATCTTGGAAGAGTAAGAAACAAAATGTTGTTGCAAGATCCAGCGCTGAGGCAGAATACAGGGCCATGGCACTAGTAACATGTGAACTCAGTTACTGAAAAAACTTCAATTTGAAGAGACCAGCACAATGACACTAATATGTGATAATCAAGCTGCATTGCACATTGCCTCGAATCCTGTTTTTCATGAAAGGACCAAACATATTAAGAATAACTGCCATTTTGTTAGAGAAAAGATTGAATCAGGTGACATCATCACCAGCTTTGTCAAATCCAATGATCAGTTAGCAGATGTGTTTACAAAGTCATTGCGAGGTCCTAGAATTAGTTATATATGTAACAAGCTAGGTGCATTTGATTTATATGCTCCAGCTTGAGGGGGAGTGTTAAATATTATATATTAGAATGTAAATAATATATATATACATGGGCTGTAAGTAAGTATTCTGGCCCGTTAGCATTACTGTAAATTAGGGTTATTTAACACCCTGTGTCTATATAAAGAGATTCCGCTGTGTAGTTGAAACACACGGGTTAGCTAAACTCCATAATAACTTTTCTAAAGTCTTGAGAATATTTTTTATACTCAAATTCGTCAGTAGAGGTCCTGTCGACTACTCTGAGAGTTGTTGGAGAACAAACTTAGGTGATTCTCCATAGTTATAGTTGTGAGTAAACGACGATCATTGTCATATTATTATTTTACTCGTTTTTATGTTAAAGTATTTATTTTAAAGAAAAAATTGGGGAACACAACCTTGAATTTTTCTCGATTTCGTCATTTATTTATTTTCATGGTCTTTGTTATATAATATGTTAGTAGTTTGATTTATTGATGAGTTATAAAGGTATTTAAATATTGAATTGTTATACAGTTGAATATGCCTTCCATGAATTACGATGAAATGAGAGATTATTTTTAAATATGTGTTCTCGAAATCGTTGTTATAATTATGAAATCGCTAATGACGGTAAGTGCACCTAGTTACATCGTTTTGATTAGGGAGAGTTACCCGTTAGATAGAGCTGCCCTCATGTCATCCGTAAGAGAAGAAGGCTATCAACGAAATGTAAGTTCTCTAATTGATGTGTGATGATGCGTTGCGGGATTGAGAGGAGAAGGTTATCCGTTAGATGAAGTCACCCCTAAGGAAACGGCCACCCTTTGGAGGAAAAGGTTATCAATGAGATGAAGCCGCCTCTTGGTTCTCAAAAATTTATATTTCTACTTGTTTGATTTCCTATGATTTTTTATGTTTGCTCATTGTGATTTCACTTTTCTATAAATTGGATTTTTAAAATTTCTATATGAACGGCTAAATTATAAGTTTAATGATTTTATCGGGTGTATACTTTACTTGAGAGTTATATATATTTTTGGCAGTATTGTTTAGTATAATTGTCACAAGATTGTAAAAATAATTATTCGTGCCTTTGTGTTTCCCTTCTAGTTGGTGGTGGTTATTGTCTCCTCTCAATGTCTTTGTAACTTACCCCTTCATGTTGTTCATTTTTTTTCCAAATTCACAGGCAGCTGAGTAGCAAGTTGTTAGTAGATTCAAATCTCAATCATATTGTTTTTTGGTAGGCCTCTAGGATTGAGGATCTTTTTGTAAAGTTTGTTGAATCGTGATGTATTTTGAAGCTATTTTAAGTCTAGAAAATCTTTTTGGGAAATGTATTAAATATTTCAATTATTCTCTTTGAGATATGACTGAGTTAAAAGTGTAAACAAGGATTTTATAAATTTGGAGACATTGAAGTTACAGAGGATACTTTATCGAAATTTCGAGAAAAAGTATTTATTTTTCGAAATGATTATTTAGAACTATTTATTTGCTTAATTGTTAAGTTAGTTGATAGACTTACTAGGCTAGGAGTATAGTTTGTGCGCCAGTCACGACGTTTAGTTTTCGGGTCGTGACAGATAGTCCATTAAGTGCAGTGACCTTTATCGGTGTTGATATCAACTTCTATCAATGGTCAACCTATATCTTGATTCAAAGGCAAAAAGGGGTACAAAAAATGGAGGCTCTCAAGTTACCTGTCGTCCAAGCTACGCTCTATATCGAATTGGAAAATTGAAATTCGTCTAGGCGAAAGTTCGATGCTTTCTCCTCTCCTTGCTTTCTCATACAATTTTTCACCTCCAACCTATCACAAAGCAGTGATACTTGTAAGAAACTGGACAAGGTTACAACAACAAGCATTTTTTGTACCGGATGAAGTTAACTATATGGATCAAAAAACACGAAATTGCTTCAATCATAAACCATGTCTTTATAAATGACAAACAAAAGTCACGTGACAAAGTTTCACACGATGCTGAACTGCTTTAGATGTGAAGCAAAATGCTGATAATAACGATGCATAAAAGCTTGTCTAAGTTGAAAAATCATTACTAAAATGATATATTTAATACCATTAATATAAATTAGCTCAGACATCATCCAACATCAAAGAAATTATGAAAATTAAATGGTTCAAGAATGGTAAGTGTTCTTACTTTAATAGCAGAGAACATAGGAGGAACTTGCCAAATCTCTCCACAAAAGGACAAGGCACTTTTCTTTATGTCCTCATCTTTGATGTGCTCCCATGGCTCACGCTGAATGACCTACATATTAAGCTGACGCCTATGAGTGAAAAAATTGCATGCAGTTAAAATCTAAAAAAAAAAAATGCCATATGAATTTTAATTTCTAGGTCTGCTAATCATAAGTTGCATTACAATGATTCACATGAATTAATCCAAGCTTGAATTGATATTCTTCATTCACAATAATACTTGTATAATGATTTAAATTGCTCTTAATACACTATTTTCACTATATTAAAGTCGGTCAAGGTTCAAGCACCAAATATGATTACAAAATATTACAATTGTATTAAAAAGACATAAAATTTGTATTAGTATAAAGCTGGAAAGAATTGCATACTCCGACAATCAATTTTCTCAGCTCTTTATTTAAAAGTCTTAACAAGCACATTTGTCAACTGTGTATGTATGACATCAGATAGAAATCCACTAATGTACTAATGCTATAATTTAGCCTTTAAATTTGACAGTATTCAACATCTGTTATGTTTAGCACAGACATAGTGACATTTCAAATTGAAGGCGTCTGGTGTCCGACACCAGCACGATATTGACAAATATAGTTACATTTCAAATTGAAGGTGTCTGGTGTCCGACACCAGCACGATATTGACAAATATAGTTACATTCAATTAGTTCTATTTTTCAAATTATCGTCGGTGTCGACATGCCAGTGTCGTGTTCGGTGTTTGTGACTGCATCAGTACTTCATAGTTTCTAAGTGAGTTTGGAATCTGCAACTTCATAGGCAAAACTACATTTTCATTTAAAAAATTTCCAATTGATTTTCCTTTTCATTTACTGGTTCATAAACTTATACATGAGAAATAAAAAACAGATTAACTCACTGGTGAATCAGCATCCCATGTTGAAGTAGCCTCCCCTAAGCGGAAAACCCCACTATAACCCTTAACCATTCCTTGATATCTGAAGCATAAAAAATAAATAAAAAAATTCAGATCAAACATTTTTAACTAAAACAAAAATTGTAATATTGTGAAACAGGCTCCAAAACTTGAGAATCAAATGGAAACAAATCTCTATTTAACTTCAACAATCACCTATCCACCAGTTTTGTAGATTTGCCAACACAAACAATCAATAAACCAGTAGCCATTGGGTCAAGGGTTCCGGCGTGGCCTACCTGTAAATAATTAATACTGTAAGTCTACATAAAATGTGAATTTAAATACATGTGTACTGTGGAAAAGAACCTTTTTCACTTTGACAAGGCGACGCAGCTTTCCACAAACTGTAAATGAAGTCCAACCTGCCACAAATTCACATTTTATTTTTATTTTCATTAATCAACACATCCAAAGAAAAAACACTTTCAAGCATTTTAAAACTACCATGTTTAAGAAAACATATTGTTGCATTTTGAAAAATTGAGTAAAATCATTGCAGCAATATCCACCAAATAAACAAAGATTTCAATCAAACTGCTACCCTACGAGATCAACGAAAATGAAACCAGGAAAACAATGAAGCCTATACAACATCAACAATCACTCAATGTTGCAGAATAGGCATATGGCAAAAATGATAGTTATTATTTCCTAAAACTTGCATACATTAAATTTAACTACAACAACTCCACAACATAACAATTAGCTCTTGTAATAATTCCCCAAAAGTAAATCAACTAGCAAGCAAATTGAAGCAAGGGTTCCTGCCATCATGATAACCACGCAGTCACACAATCTCGGCCTTCAAATGGCTCCTATTCCATCTTTGTTAACATTAACTTAAAACATGGGCCATCCGAACAGTCCAATCCTGCAATAGTATGATTGTGTGACAGAGGACAATCCATTTCCATTTTCATAGTAAGAAATGTGAATAGTAAAGTGACTCAGTCACTCGCCATTAATTAGCTCTTGTAATTCCCCAAAAGTAAATCAACTAGAAAGCATAACAAAGCAACGATTCGTGCACACTCACGCAATCTCATCTTTCAGACGGCTCATATTCCAACTTTGCAAACAAGTCCAAAACACAAAGTTGGAACATGAACAGTCCGAACCCCTCTAAATGCGTGACTGCAAACAATCCATTTCCATTTCCACAACAACAAATGAAAGTAGTTCACTCACTCACTCACCTTTAGGTTTGTTAACCAAAAGCACAGTACCATATTGACTATCCCAAACAGGAGGAAGACCAGTCCTCCTTGAAGAAAAAAACGGCTCTCCAACTTCAACATCCTTCTTCAAACCTTTAAAAAAATCTCCCACCTTCTTCTCACTATTAAGTTCTTTACAGCCATCATCCTTCTTACCCTTACCCTTTTCTTCCCCTTTCACATTCTCCTCAAAAAACACCAACTTTTTCTCACCAACACCAAACTCATCATTGTTATTATTATTATTCTCTCCACCACCAACACCAACACCAAAAACACCAACTTTCTTATTCCTAACCTTTGAATATGCATTTACATTTGAATTTGAATTTGATTGACCAGGTTGAAGAAAAGCCTTATCCAAACACTGATCAGGGAAAAACTTTTTCTCCAACTGATAAACCATTTTGTAATGTTTATCTTTCTCCCAAGGATAAGCAAAAGCATCATAAAAATACAATTCCTCTTCTCTCTTATGCAAAGTAGGAAATTCAACAACTTGTGGTTTCAACTCGACAAACTGTTCATCGTTTCTCCGATTATCATCATCAGAATCAGACCCATACATTCTCTTCCTCCTTTTATTGTAGTATTTCCTCATGGCTTTATCAAGTTCGGGTTTTGGTGAACCGGGTTGGTTTAATTCGGGTTCGGAGGTTAATTTAGTTTGGGCCCAATTTTGGAGGGTTTCAGGTTGGTTTGGTTCGGGAGAGTGGTTCGGTTTGGCGTGTGGAGGATGGTGGGAGGGTTTAGGGAGGTCGGGACGGTTGATGATAAGTTCGTATTGAAGAGGGTATGGGGACGGAGTTGTGGATAGAAATCGGAATGGTTTTGTGATTGAAAATTGATAGAAGAATTTGGAAGAGATTATGAATCTTGAATTGGAATTTGAATGAGGTATGAGAAGGGATGATATGTGGTGGGTTAGTGATATTGGTTTCATCATCACTTCAAAATTCTTAGCTTATGTGAAAATGGAGTCTTGTGTTTATGTTCAGAGACTCTTGGTTTTGGTTTAGATACACACACAACTTCAGAGACGTTGTCTTGGTTAATATGAAAATTTGGGATTTTATATATTCCAAATACTCATGATTTTTTATGAGTTATTTAAAAGATTGGTTTAATCATAAATTTTTTTTTTTTAACGATAAGAAAGTAGTTTTTTTTTTAGTCATGATAAAAAAAATAGTTAAATATATTTTATACAAATGAATTTTTTATTTTTATATACCCACTTCAAAAAACTTTATATTTGAAGTAATGTAATACGTTATAACAATACTTTAATATTTAACAAACTAATTTGACTAATAAAAAATCATTTTTTTGGAACATACAATTTAAATTAAAATGTCTCGTCAGTTTAAATATTTATTTTTTACATTAAATATCATTCACTTTTTAAAATATTAAAACAAAAATTCTAACATAAATTACTTTAAATTTTATCTATTTAAATTTGTGAAAATAAAATTGATTCTAAAATCATATAATTTTAATTTGTTTGACATGGGTGAATATCTTTTTGAAAAAGGCAAAACAAACATCAAATTAAATTGTTCAAAGTATTAAATATCAACCAAAAAAAATTATAAACACTTAAACACGTCTTAACAATAAGAAACACCAACTTCTAAATTATATAAATAAAATACTACATCTAAACAAAGTAAACAAATGTTAGATTGAAAACACCAAAGTGAAAAATCATAATAAAAACTTTTGTCTCTATATTTTATCCAATTCTACAGTAACATTTTTATAAAGATAACATGATTGTATAATTTTTAAATTGACAATATACAAGTTAACTGAATAAAGTTGCCCCTTCCTCATATGGGATCCTAAACCCACCAAAATGTAGGTGTGAATGTTATTCAATAAATTGTCTTTATCTCTAATAGATTCTTTAAGGTTAATATGGCCATTTGATTTACTTGGAAAATAGTAATAGTAATGATAAAATAACCAAAACTATAATTTTATAATTATTTTGAATAAAATAGAAAACACATAAGAAAGGAAAATAACACCTAATAAAATTTTCTTGTGCTAAAAAATGATAAATAAATAGTGAAATAGAATAGAAGTAGAAAAAGGAAAGAGAGTATTGAAATTGAAAAGTGAAAACTCCGCGCGCTCTCTTTCCCTCATTTCAATTTTTGAATGGAATCCGAAGATGACGAATGGGAACTTTGCTACGACGACGGCTTCGTCTACAAACGCAAGCGCCGTCGACTCAGTCCTCCACCGCCGGAACCTTCATCGGTGCCGGATCAGGAAGCTGCCGACAAATTACGAAAACAACGCAAGAAACGAACTCTATTGAAGCTTAAATCAAAGTACCAAAACGAAATAGTTCAGTGGGAAAATTTGTCGAACACCTTGCGTTCATTGCATATTTCTTCTTCAACTCAGCTTCAACAACAACGACAACTAGAGCAAACCCTATCTCTTCCTTCTACTTCTTCATCCTCCCATTCATCTCTCCTCGATGATCTTCTCTTCCAGGTAACTTCACTAATTTCTCTTTCTTCCCAATTTGTACTTAAAACCCCCCAAAAAAAATTGAAACAAAATTGGGGCAATTACTAACTTAGTCTGAGATTTGCGTTTTGTAGCTACCGTTTATTGATTTGATCTCTATTTTTCATAATATTCAAGAAATTATAAAACTTTAGGATAATTATGAAGTGGGTCTGACATTTGTATTCTTCATTTTTTGGGAAAAAAAATATATATCATGATTTTTTGTCTCTTTAGATTTAGGAGTTTCAAGTGAGTTATTTATGTGAATAATAAAATGTGTGTATGATGAAATTCAATTGACAATAAATTGCATCAATTTTGTTGCTTTTAGTTTCAGCTGTAAACCTAGTTTGTCTAGTTTACTGCTTAGGAAACATTGTTAGTCTTCTAGTAATTTTGAAATTACATTAGGAGCGTTTGGAATTGGAAGAACCTAGAAATATTAATAAATATTTATGCTAGTGTTTGGCACATTGGCTTTTATGATTTATCTCAACTTATTTCTGTGAGCTTCTTAAATAAGTTTATGAACAAAATCAATATGAACTTAATTACTATGAGCCGACAGTGTAAAACATACTTTGTAAAAAGCTTTGATCATATTTTACTATATAAATATTTGTATAATACTTTTAGAAATGATGGGTATGATAAGATAGGATTTATTGTTTGGGTTAGAGTGACGTGTCGGTGTGTATAATTATTAAACTCAATCAATGTATACAACAAATACTTATTTTGTAGCCATTCTTTCTGGCCTTGGAACATCCTTTGCAGAATCATAGACTTGTTAATTTGATTTAATAGTGTGATTTAATTGGAAATGTAGTGAATAGTGTTGATGAGTTTGTCACTTTAAACATAGTACTCACAAACTTGCAGGTGGAAGCTCAGGAAGCAATCATTCACAATATTTCAAATTTATGCGATGTAGCAGAAGGAATGTGCTTTAAACAGGAACAACAATTTAAACAATCTTTGTTTGATCTACCAATCTGGCCTTCACCACTTGAACTCATGCAAGTGTTATGCTATGATGATTGAAACAAGTTCTATTGTGTATCATTCTATTGTTAATGACTGTCAAGTTGAAAGGATGCTCAACACCATTCAACAACCAATTACATTAATTGTAACTCATTAAATGCAGTGATGTCAAGTAGATTAGACCTTTGGCAGATTGGTAAATACTCAATAGTTTTAGATTATCATTGATTGATTGTATTTAAAAGCATCCAACTTTTGGCTGAAGCCATGCGATTTTAAGTAGCTTATGATGAATGTAAAGATTGAGAAGGTAGTTCTGTAGGTCTGTATGTTTTTTCTTTTACTCAATAGTTGTGTGTTTGAAGCTCTTCAATTTATTACTCTTACTATTGTGTGGTTTGTGACTGTTTTCTTTTATTTGCTACTCTTACTTCACATGATGCTTGAAGATATGATATTTTGAATTTATTGTAAGAAACCCTTGAAAGATTTCTTGGTGGGCTTGTTAACAAATACTTTACCTGTTGCTTTTTAGTTATCGGTTTAATGTTATTTACACATATTAATAAGATCAATAAATTTTGTTATTTTTAATAGAATTAACTGCCTTGTTCTTGCAATATTTTGTTTTATCTATTTCTCTCCGTGCAATAATAATTAAGGTATTATTGACTAAACAATAATTAATGTTGCTTTGAAGATTAAAACATCAAAAGAAAAATCTTTAACAAAAATATATGTAAAAAGGAATGGAAGGAGAATGTAACTAAGTTAATTAAAATGTAAAGGTAAATATGCTTTTGCTAGTGTTGTTTATAAATAAATTCACTTTCAAAATATTTTCTAAAATCATTACATGTGTAAGTGTAGAAGTCAAATCACAAAAAGACATCAATAACTATGTGGACCCAGTTTGGTCTTGTTTCCAGAACCTTTCTCTTGTACCAAGCCATGTTGGTCATCATTTGTGAAAGAGTTTTTTTGGATGCTACTTTCTTCTCCTCAAATATTACTATGAAAGTGTCCATCCAAAAAACCTATTGAATTTGTGTAGATGCATATTTCCAAAAACAAGGATGTTTTTTCTATAGCAACGACCAGGAAAGCAGTGCCCTTCATTTTTAGACTAGTAGCAATGGCAAGTCATAACATAAATTGTCAACTTCAAAACTCATTCTACAAAATTAAATTTCATTACTACCAAATTGTAGATTTTTATGATTGACTTTATAAATTAGTCCAAAAAAATAATTGACTTTATAAATTAAACTTGTCTAACTATGTAGGTAAGCACAATCGATCTAAAGACCAAATAAAATGATAAAGTTGTATGAAACTGTGTAGGTAAATATAGTCGATCTAAAAACCGAATAAAAAAAAAGTTACATTAGACGGTCAATAGTCAACTTTGTCAAATCTTTATTACATAGATGGAATCTGTTATGTTATAATATATAACAAAACACTATAACATATAGTCAACTCTACTTAATAGGATAAGATACAACTTTGAAATTACAAATTAGCAACAAATAGACATTAAATCATAAAAGTTATTTATCCATTTTATGAAATTTCAATATCCACTATGCTTCTTGTGTGCATGTACAAAAGTTATTTAACCTCAATTTTAAAACATTGATCATTGATGTGCACGAGACAAATATTTATGTTTTTATTTTAATTTTTTAATTCATCAATAAAAAAAATATGAGAATCGAAAGACTAATATAATATATTGATAGAAAAAATTATAATCCTATTATTTTTATTTTATACCTCCATAAAGTTTTATAGATCTACCTTTCAAAGTATTCATATTTCTACATTTCTCTTTTTAATAATGTTGACAATGCAAAATTATTGAACATTTTAAGAATTTTAAGAATGTAAACTTTCGTAGAAGACAATTATAATTTGTAAAAATTCATGTATTTTAAATTTGTTTAGTCATTATAATTATTTATTTTATAAGAGTTAATATATTTTTCTCTAGTAAAAATATATTACTGTTTTAATGTCCCAATCTGCCAACTGTACGAATCTTATTCAAAATTCGAGCTCATAATTAAAGGCATGAAAATGCTTGTTCTTGAGAACAAGTTTTCAAACCTTTAAAATTAGACTAGTACATTACATCTGCAGGGTTTTCAAGTCCATTTCGTTTAAACAAGAAGGAAAAGGTTCAAGAGGTATCAAAACAAATCCTGCTTCATGACATTCATCCTCAAGAAGTTTTACTTGAGAAGCTCCCTCGGGACAATATGCAACAACAGCTCCTCCACTACCTGTAAACTTTGAGGCGGCTCCAACCTTTCTAGCAACCTCTACCATTTTTATGTTCACATCCCCCAGTGCATCATCTCCGAACATCAATCTGTACAATATATATACCAACAAGAAAATTTATTAGAAAAACTCCATAAACTCAATTTTCTCATAACTTTCCTTAGTTGGTGTAAACAATATTCATGATTTGCAATTCCTTGATAAAACAAGATACAGTGAACTACTCCATGCACTACAGTAATTGATTGTGACATCAGAAGGGCTCATCCCGTAGAATATTGTAAGTATGTTTGGATTAAAAGACTTTAGAAAACTAAATCTATATTTTGGTATATATTTGACTGTTTTGATATTTTAATTTTTTTGAAAGAATAACATAAATGATAGATGATTATATAACATTTCAATCAAAGTTAAATGACTTTTGAAAACATTTTATAGCTTCCGAAATTTAGAAAAGAAAAATAAGTCTTCCCTCCAAAATCCTTCATCCAAACATACCATTAAGGAAAATGTTTGTTTAAACAATCCAAGGGATAGAATAGCTCCTTTATCCTAGTGTTAGGTGAGAGGACCCATTGCTCATTTGTTTGGAAATTAAGCGAGGGAACCCCAGCCCCATCCTTGAGATTTTGCCATATTAGTTGTGGTTCTAAGCTTGACATGATTATGAGATGCGTCTCTCATGTCTTTCAAAGCACATTCACATATGCAAGACTTCAAAGTTAAAGAAATATTTTTTGTCACCAATTTGTTTATTAATTCCTCAATGAGTCTATGTCACAACCTCCTCTCTCTTTCAAAATTTGCAAATTATCTGAAAGTTAGGAAGGAGGCATGAAGCTTGTCTACATGACGCCTTTCTTGTGGATAAGTGTTGCTTTGTTTTGTATTAGATGTTGTGCCCTTGACTATGATGTTCGAAACTTTTAAAAGCCAACTGGGAATGTAGTACTTTTAGATTATGTTTATTGTGTATTCATGAATTAATCTACTAGTCATAGTTTAGAGCTTTTGGTGGACCAAAGAACTAAGGCCTACCTATCAATATGTATATTGATGTTTACGTTTCAACGTTGATTATTTGATTTTCAATGCTATCCGTCATAAAAACTAAATGGCCAGCTGCATCTATATATAAGGACACGCAAAAAATCACAATTACCTTCGCAGGTCAAAATTTCGATTCATGAGAGCTGCTAGTTTGGAATAGTTCTTCTCTTCTAATGCTGTCTTTCCTTCTTCCGCGATATTTGTCACTTCAAGCATTGATGATACTATGAGCTCATCACCATCAAGCCACCTCTGCCGTACTTTACTATGGACCTACATGTCAAGATTAGATAAATTAAATTTTAGATATGAAAAAGCAAATTAAGAGTGAAGTTTCTCATGCTCTTATTAGCAGTGTTGGCCCAGAATATCACACTATATTTTTAGTGCTATCTCCACCATCCTATACAATGGTAGTATATAATGATGACTAAGAGGCCTTGAAAATAAACAAATCACAGTGGCACCTCACGTTTACCTAATCAACAATTTCTAGCTTTTAGAATATCACAGTCATGCATCATAGGAACGGGAGAAAGCATTAGGCCAACGTGAAATCAAACATGGCATTAGCAATCAAATAAAACAGATTAAAGGAATCTTCTTATCCTCAGAGCAGATGTTACCAGAGACATCTCTTATTTCAGGGATAAGGAGCTGAAAATTTATGTAAGCTAATGAAATGTATCTTAACATATTAGCAAGAAACAGAACATGCAAATTAGATGTAAATAGCACTACTGTAAAGGGTACAAGCAGAGTTCATTACATAATAACAAAGATTAAAACATTCCATGACACTAACCTTCCCAGAGTCACTAGGATTCGCTACATAGATCAGGTATAGAGGTGGGAGCAGACTCAAATCCATGGGTATATAAATTCCATAGCCGAGTTTATCCATGGTTTCCTTGTTGAAGTCCTACAAAAGCAGAGCAGGTGACATCACACGATTAATCGGTATTCATTATACACATTAGAAAGTGAATGGTTGGATCAAAATTAAACAATGTACCATGTAAACTAGGCCACCGTAAACTTGTGCCACACGATCTTGAAGACCGGCAACTATTCCAAGTTCTTTCTCAGCAGCAAGGATAAGGTTAGGCCTGACCTCCACCCTGATTAGATCCCTGACTTTGTAGAAATCAAGAAAGCAGTTCAAAGCAGCACACACAATCCCACTAGAACCCGAAAGTCCACTCTGAAAAACATAATCCATAGTTGACACGGTAATCAAAATAAATAAATAAAACGAATGGATCTATTTATCAAATACCTTAAAGGCAGTAGTTAGAAAAGAAAAAGAAAGTTTGGATATACCTGACGAGGGATATTGGTGTCATAGGAGAGAGTGAAATTGGAATGATGAAGATGAATATTATTGAGTTTACAATAATTGTAAAAAACTTTAAAAATAGCCATAAGCAATCGAACGCCGCCATAATAACCTTCAGAGTTCAACCTATCAACCTGTGAATAAGAAAAGAAAAGAGAGATGAATATAAAAAAAAGAAGAAGAAGGACATGCATGCAGAATTGGAGAATTGAAGAAGGAAAATACCAATTGATGAGGAGAATCGAAGGAGACAAGATCGTGAGTGGGGTGTGGTTGAATAATGAGGTGTAGAGAAGGACGAAGAATAACAGAGGCATAGAAATTGGAAATAGTGAAAGAGATTGTTTTGCCGTTATAAACATCGCTTGGATTTCCTAACAAACCAACTCTTGCGTATGCTTTGTGTTCAATCGTCGTCACATCACCGTTTTCCATTCTTTCTCTTTCTCGATTCTCGATTCTCATCTCATTTCGATCTTTCATTCATATATATCATCATTACGTGGAATCTACTCACGCTCCAATCGATATCCTCTAATCATCCAGCATTCATTCAAATTCATTTTTTTAACTAAATACATTTTTATTTTATTATTTTTTTCTCTTCAAATAATTTAAATTCATTCATTTTAAATTTCATCTATCAAGCCACACTTTATCTTATGTTTTAACAAAATTAACAATTAATTATTTTAAAATAAACATAAAATATTTCAAAAATATATATATTCTTTCGTGTTTGACTTGTGTTTAAAATTTAAAATTTATATGAAGTTAATTATACTTTTCATAATTTAAAAAGAGAATTAACTTGCATTTTTTTTGTCTTAGAAAAAAAGATGAAATACAACTATAATTAATTTTTACAATTCAATATAAAAATATTGAGATATATATTTACGATTTAAGAACAAGTAATTTATATTACATCTCTCCCAAATTATAAACACTCTTTAAAATAATTTCTAAATATACAAACATTATTTTAATTTACTAAATATACTTATTATTATTATTATTATTATTATTATTATTATTATTATTTTCATAAACACATCTTATTATTACTATTAATTTTCTTGTAATATAAAAATCAAGTTTAATATATTTAAATACAAGAATTATTTTAAGAAAATTAAAAGATAAGATAAATATATTAATTGTACTACCAACCTTTTTAACATGAGTGAAAAAACCAAATACTTATATATCTATTGTCAATTTTGGAACGGCTTTGAATATATATGTCTTTTCCATCAAATTCAAATTGAAACATAAAAAGGATTTGAACTTATCTTTAAATTTGGTTTGGTGTGAGAATTAGGTCCCTTTCAACGTGTTCAAAAAACACAAGACACCTTTCACAAGTAAAGGAGGTAATTACCTAACATGTGATGTTTTATTTATATTTGGTGGACCTGGCTCATGTGAAATATATATTTGACAAATTATATATATTGTTCTCCATCATTTACATACTCTACCACTCATTCCAATATTAATAATAGCGTTCACATGCAACTTGATCATGGGTTAGATCCAACTCGTATTTAAAAAATAATAATTCAATTCAACATTTTATACGTTATATATATATATATATATATAT
>JBBPBR010000008.1:325459-357605 GCA_037974775.1 Cicer pinnatifidum
AAATAAAAAAAAGTGAGATATATCATCAATAACATTGAAGAAGAAAGATATGCATCATTAAATAATTCAAATATAATTCACACAAAACAATTTTTGTAGATGGATTTTAAATTAGTCATATACATCTCTTAGGATATATTTTGTTCAATGAATTAGAGGGGAGTAAATATATTTTAATAGAGGAGAAGAGAAAAAAAATTTAGTTTGTGATTTGTTCAAAGAGAGATAAAAATTTTTAATTATTTTTTGTTATATTAAACACATCTCTCTCTCCATACATAAACCAAGTAGCAATTCATTGAGAAACATTGATAATATTATTAATTGTTGGAGGAGAGCCTCACAAGAGTTGATGTATTCCTCTATCCTATGCTTTGAAAATTGTTGTGTGCATTATTTTATAATTCGGCTCATTACACATTTTTGCATTGAGAATTGACTTAGATTAAATGTTGTCTACATTACTCTATATAGCAGTGTTATATTTGATATCGTTTTGATTAAATTAGTTTTTAATTAGTAGGATTTTGTTATCACATTTTTAAATGTTTGCACCACTCTGTTATAGTATATTATCATCATTGTACATTTTTTTAATTAAGAGTTTATTAAAATTAAAAAAACAATTAGGGACATTGTCCAATTATATAGAAAATTTAGAATTCATAAAAAACTTCTATTTATTTCATCCAATAATATTAATGAAAACTTGTCTAATCAGATACTTAATATTTTAATTTTTCCCAAAACCAATAGATCTAAAAGTCACGCATAATATTATCGGTGCCACAACTCAACCATGTTCACTCATTAATTTAATTTTATACCTCAAACAAAGTCATCTAGATTCTTAATAAAACATATTAAAAAACAAAGTCGTCTATCTAGATTTGTTGTGTGAATTAAAACTAAAACTAAAACTAAAACAATGTGTTTAACTGTTTATGACAGAGACTGAATTCCTTTAGCAGTTTTACTTTGCCACCAAAAGAGACAATAATTCAATGTTTATGTAACTAAATAATTTTTTTTAATAATTAAATTGATATTAATGATTAGATATTTGAAGTTAAAATTGTAATCTTGTACATCTGAATGAATACAAAGAAGTTGTTAAACTTATGTTATATAAAAAAAAAAATATATATATATATATATATATATTTTTTTTTTTCAACTCTATTTCCTTTAATAGTTTCAATCAATCTTCCACCACCTTCTTTACTCCATTTCTGAATCTGGATCGTTCATTTTGTCATCTCTCATTCACTTTTCAACCTTCCATTCAATCTCTCCCTTATCTAGCTCTTCCTCTCCATTCCCTGACAAACCCTATTATTTTGGATCTTTGCTTATTAATATATTTTCTTTATTTAATTTAATTAATCTTTATTTCTAATTTTTAAGTTTGTTGTTAAGTGTCTCTAAACATGTGGGGTTTTATTCTTTGCCATCTTAAAAAATGCCATTTTTTTATTTCATTCACCTTTTTTAATGACCCATCACCTTGATTTTAGGGATAGGTTGCAAAAGTTTAGTTTTTTCTTCTCTTAGTACTAATTTGATGCCATGTAGCTATGATTTATGTGGTTTCATGAGAAGGGTATGCTTAGTTTGATTAATTTGAGTGTGCAAAGTGTTTGATTCATACTACTTAGTATATAGTTGTTTTGTTTGAGAGAGAAATTAAAATGGGATCTGGAAATGAAGTTCATTCTGTTGGAGAGTTTAATTTAGATGCTAAGTGGCTTGTAGATCCTAAACAACTATTTGTTGGCCCTAAAATTGGGGAAGGTGCTCATGCTAAAGTCTATGAAGGAAAGTAAGTCAAACAAATTTCTTCTGATTTTCCTTTTTGGAGGGTGGTTTATAATTTTTAAATCAATTTTGGATTTTTGAGTACTTATATGATTATGATCATATAAATTTATCATTTGAAAAAAAATGTTTTAGTGCATAGTTTGATTTGGTTTCCTAGATTGTATTAATTTGCATCTTTATTTATATCCAATTTCACAATAATAGTTTGTACTTGGATTGACTTATTTGGGCTTATGTACTAGTATAAACACTTATGAAACACTTATCTACTAGCTTAGACTGTTTTGGAGAGCTTATGAAATAGTTTATGATATATCTATAAGTTGTTTTCTGTTTATTTTTGTAAGCTCTCTAGGATATAGCTTATGAAAATAACTTAAAGTTTACATGGAAACAGTTTGACTTTATTTTATCTTTTGTTATAAAAATAACTTATACATAAGCACTTATATAATAAACGTTTAATTAAACTGTTAATCCATACGGGCTTAATATGTTTGGAGAAATGCACATTATGCTTATGTCAGATAGGATTGTTTGCTGATTTATTGAGTTATTTGTTGATTTTTCTGATTGTAGATATAAAAATCAGAACGTTGCTGTTAAGATTATCAACAAGGGAGAAACCCCAGAAGAGATTTCAAGGAGAGAGGCTCGGTTCGGCAGAGAGGTTGCTATGTTATCAAAAGTTCAACACAAAAATTTGGTCAAGGTGTTTTTTCGTTCCTCCAAAATCTAATTATTATATTTACTTTAATAAGCATTGACTAGAGACTAATGTTAATAGTTACTCAAAACTTATTGGTAGCGATGAACTCGAAAAAAAAGGAGTTTCTCATAAAATGTTCCATTTGCTTATTGTTTGATGCCAGTTTATTGGAGCCTGCAAAGAACCTGTGATGGTTATAGTAACGGAGCTTCTATTAGGTGGAACGTTGCGCAAATATCTTTTGAGTATGCGACCGAAGTGCTTGGATATGCGCGTGGCTGTTGGATTTGCTCTTGATATTGCCCGAGCAATGGAATGCTTACACTCTCACGGGATCATTCACCGTGACCTTAAGCCTGGTATGCCTACACAGATGTTATTCTCATTAGTTTCATGAAGTTTAAGACTATAAGGTGATGGCACTTTAATGGAAAAGATTGCGACTATGCTATAGTTTTGTGGAATTTCTCATCGTTCATGAGTTACATGTTCCTTAGTATATACTTGATTGCTTTTACCTTTCAAACTGGTAAATGGCTCCTTTGCTTTGTTGGCAACTATACTATGATCTATCTCCAAATTAAAAAGTAGTTTAAAAACTGACTTTGTTATTTGCTTTACCACGAAACACTATTTTATTGGGTGAAATTCTTGTGAGTCCCAGTGTCCCACCACTTTGGAAATGGGTTCCACATAAAGTGTTGGGACCCACATGAATTTCATCCAATAAGAGACTGAGTATTGTAAAGAGAGTATGGCTAGTACTACTCTATGATCAAACTATCATTACGCGTTCAACATTCTGGGACAGTGTTATCAATCGTGGAAAATAGCGGTTTATTCGAATTCTACTATGCTGCAGCGCCACTATAACTGTTATTTGACAACAATTTGTACTGAATAGTGTAATACAAAACTACCATTAGACGCTCAGCATTCTGGGTCAATGTTTCAATCGTGGAAAATAGTGGTTAGTTCATTCAAATTCCTCTATGCTACAGCGCTATAGCGCAACTAAAATCGTTATTTGACAACAATTTGTACTAAATAGTGTAATGCAAAACAACAGTGGTTTGTTTAAATTATGCTACGCTATAGCCACTATTTGACGACATCGATCTGAGCCATGGAGTTTAAGATGACAGCGAAATGTTATATGAGACATAAAGCTACTAATTATCAATTTATAGTATTCTAAAATAGTATCTGTTCTCATTTTTTAATTAATTATTATTCTTTATTTTGTTTTATGATTTGGTTGTGCTTTTGCATTTCATGTTTGATAAGTTTACATTTTATGTTTGATAAGTCTACATGTTTATTATATGATTGTATTGTATCAATTATTTGTTGTGTGAATGTGACTTAAGAAACATGAAAAATGATGGATTTAACATTCAAATGATTATCAATGGATGTTGTCCTTGCGTACTACTCCAAGTTGAAAAAAAAAATTCTTAGATATAAATTATTTACTATGTTAAACGGCGTTTAGTTAGCGAGCTAATGGACAACAAAATAAATTTAAGCAAATCTATAACACTAAAATAACTCTAGTAATTTATTTTAATGGGTGTTAATTTTTATTTTGTGTATTTTAGTTAATGAACTGAAACCTAAATCTTTTGTATAATATAATTAAATATATAAATTATTTATTATAGTTTTTTTATAAAATAAAAATAAAAAATAACATAAAAACAATTTCTCCTTTTATTAAAAATATCTAAATTTTTAAATAACAAAATTATTTTTTTAGAATTTGTAACAAGTGAGTCTTTAATTGTTTGTGTATAATTTTTTTTCATATGCATTGATAAATTCCACAATAAACTTACACACACAAATTACGAGATTACTTAATGTTCAATTTTACTACATTGGTAATAACTTAAAGATATTGTTTGTGTATTTATGAAAATCAATAATATAATAATAATGACAAAATGTGGACAAATTTTATAAGGTGGTTAAATATAAATAAGATAAATATTATATTAAAATTAACTAATAAACAAAAACATTGACAATTATATTAAAATTTAGAAGAAAAAAAAACTCCATAACTATTAAGAAAAAAAACTCAAAATTTACATAAAAAATTTAATACTTAGAAAATGTAAATTATAGCAATTATAAAGAAAACAAACACTAAACAAAAAAAAATAGCCATTTAAAAATATTAAGTGACACAATGTTTTAAGAAGTCAAATTTTCATCCATATAAAATTGATCTTGTGCTAAGTATACATACATGATCAGAGATTCTCTTTCATATCTAATGGTATGGCGTCTAAGCCACAACTGATACATGATAGTCTTAAACGCATCAAACGGTATAGGACTGCGATTCCACTGTAAGTGCTTACTCGCCACCACACCCAATCCTTTCATAAACTCATGCTGTTCCCTCCACGT
Source organism: Cicer pinnatifidum (assembly GCA_037974775.1). Taxonomy (NCBI): domain Eukaryota; kingdom Viridiplantae; phylum Streptophyta; class Magnoliopsida; order Fabales; family Fabaceae; genus Cicer; species Cicer pinnatifidum. Next base: position 330,408 of record JBBPBR010000008.1, read on the forward strand.
GTCAATATCATCCTCTATAAAACTAGAAACTCTGTTTTTCGTCTGTTTACGCTCACTTTTATTGTCTTTCCTAAACACCAAAACTATTCTCACTTTGCCATCATCCAAGACCACCGACCTTCCACCTTCCACCTTCCGGCACCGTTTTCCGGCATCTCGCCCGACACCGTTTTTCGACAACTCGGCCGACACCGTCCTTCATTCTTTCTTGATAGTATAGTTCTGGTATTCATAATAATCTCTGTTAACCTTTGGGCTATTCTCACTAAACTTATCGAAAATGCTCTATAAATAAGCATATTGTGCTGGGTATTCATAATAATCTCTGTTAACCTTTGGGCTAGTCGAAAGTAGTTTCTATGAATTTACGACTCCCTTCTGTCTATCAAGCCTTGAATTATGGGAAGTATTTGAATAGATCATCCATATGTGCAGTTTTAATTTTGTTAGCAATTTCTTAAGTCATATGAGAATCGGGTGACTCAATTCACTGATATAAGAATTTGAATTCATCTTTTTAATAAAAATTTACTGATACAGGAGCCTGCTGCTCAGGAGCCTAGCCTGCTCCTCTGGAGCCGAGCCTGCTCCTCTTGTGCCGAGCCTGCTCCTCTTGTGCCGAGCCTGCTGCTATGGACCCGAGCCTGCTGCTCCGGACCCGAGCATGCCGCTCTGGACCCGAGCCTGTCCCTCTGGTGCCGAGCCTGCTGCTCTGGACCCGAGCCTGCTCCTCTGGACCCGAGCCTGCTGCTCTGGTGCCGAGCCTGCTCCTCTGGTGCCGAGCCTGCTCCTCTGGTGTCGAGCCTGCTCCTCTAGAGCCGAGCCTGCTCCTCTGGAGCCGAGCCTGCTCCTCTGGTGCCGAGCCTGCTCCTCTGGAGTCGAGCCTGCTCCTCTGGAGCCGAGCCTGCTCCTCTGGGGTCTGCTCTGGATCCTGCTCTGAAATTGACATCTCATTTTGCCTCCCTTTTTTGGCTATGTATGATATAGTGTGATACTTTTTTTTTAATTGTGAATTGTTTTAATAATTTGATAAACTAATTGATGCATTTTTTAAGAAGAAAGTTTTCTAGAAAGATGAAAATCGTAAAATGAGTATATTTTATTTGATTGAATTGTATGAAGTTTTAAAAATTTGTGTGACTTGTAAAAATTGTATAACTTGTGAGAATTGAAATTCTAACTTTTTCAATCTGTCTACTATGTATGGTTCCAGCGATGGCCATCTGATAGAGAACAAGAATAACGGTAGTAATTAATAATAATTAATGATAGAAAAAATACACTCAGTAACGGAAAGAAAGTGTGTATTATTTTTTAAATGAAGATATTACATAGGAATGAATATTTCTGCACCCAGAGCTAAGCTCATTTAGAGAACAGATCTTTCTGCTCTGCCCATGACTAACTCAATGATTCTCATGAGATACTCCACTTCTCCTATTCACGTCCCAATATAAAATAAACTCATCACACAAATGATCCATCTTTCTTTCTCTCCTTATTTTTCCTAATGTAAACTCTCCATCCATACTTTGGGCTTGGGCAGCTGATGTGCTAGTTGTCCATTTGGTCCCACACTCTCATTTGGGGTCCCAGCACTGCCACCTTCTTGAAATACATACTTGTCCTCGAGCCTGAGCTTGAGGAATTGACTCCTAACATTGATGTCTTCCTCCCATGTAGTTTTCTAATAAATTTCTCACCCTTGTTGGTCTGACCAACCAAATTGAGCATACATGTCCCAAACACTTTCAGAGTCTTGCAATTATTCAAGCACACCACTAAAATCCTTCTCAATGATTGCCAAGCATTTTCAGAGTCTTGCCACCTGCTGCTCTGGAGCCGAGCCTGCTGCTCTGGAGCTATGTTTTTAGAACTATGTTATGGGGTGTGTGTTTTTCTGTGGAAGCTATGTAAGGAAAACTGACCAGTAGTTGAAATTTAAACTCTTGATTTTTCAAAAAGTTTTGGGAAATCACATGAGAAAACATAGCTCTATATCAAATAGTATCTGTTCTCTATATCAAATAGTAGATCAAGCTTAATCTTGATAGCTTGTTCCCTTTTTCCTTTGCAGATAACTTGATCTTGACCGGAGATCATAGGACAGTTAAACTTGCTGATTTCGGTCTAGCCAGAGAGGAATCCTTAACAGAGATGATGACTGCTGAAACAGGAACATATCGTTGGATGGCTCCCGAAGTATTTATTAAATTCTGAAAACTTTGAACATTTATGAATTCCGGTCGGGTTGTCCATTTTAGTTAATTATTGTGACTTTCGTGTTTTGTGGCAGCTTTACAGCACTGTTACTCTAAGACAAGGTGAGAAGAAGCATTACAACCATAAAGTGGATGCCTACAGCTTTGCAATTGTGTTGTGGGAACTCATCCATAACAAGTTGCCCTTTGAAGGCATGTCTAATCTGCAGGCGGCGTATGCTGCTGCTTTTAAGGTAGCTGACATTCTTATACTTGTTTTATAATAATTTCTACTTAATTTGATCATACTTGCACAGTTTATGACCACTAGCAAAAGGTCATCATTTTGGAAGTTTTGATAATTTCATGTGAAGCTACTTGATATGCATAAACAACTTTTGGAATTCGATTAGGATAGTTTAGTCTTGCATCGACTAGGAATAAGATAAATAAAATATATATAAGAGAGGAGACCTATGTATTCAACGCCTTAAGAATTTGAGTGGTCTAGGTCTTTTAGTCAATTGTTGCTCCTGGTGCTCTCTAGACTCTCCAACAAGTGGTATGAGTGTTATGGTTCGGCTTGATGGAGGAGTGCGAGAAGATCCAGATGTAATAGATCTTTGTATCGAAAGTCTGCTTGACAATGGAGTCAGGCGGCGTGTTCCGTACCACGATACAAGTATAGTGCCGTGGAGTCATGTAAACGTAGTTGATATGCATAAACAACTGCATTTCTTAAGTGATGTCATTAGGTTATTATACTTTTATGGTTTTTATTTTGGATCATCTTTGATCTTTATCTGATGATATTCATAATTTTACTTGTGTTTATTTCAGAATACAAGGCCTAGTGCTGAAGACCTTCCAGAAGATTTAGCTATGATTGTAACATCATGCTGGAAAGAGGATCCAAACGAACGGCCGAATTTTAGTCAAATAATACAGATGCTCCTTCGGTATCTCTCAACCATATCGCCGACAGAACCAGTTGTTCCGATGCGTATAGCTTCATCTGAGAATATCATATTGCCACCAGAATCTCCTGGTACAAGTGCATTAATGTTTCGAAGAGATGATTCCGGAGAAACCACAAAAGGCAATGTGGAAGAGAGGTCCAAAGGGTATTTCTTCTGCTTCAACCAATGTTATTGATGCCTCAAAAAATCACAGATAGGATAAAAAAAACTAAATAAAACCACATTCACCAATTGTAACAAACCAGAATCTCAATAAGAAAATGTTGAGTTGACTATCATTATCAGGTAAAGGAAGTTTATTAGACAATTACTGTCAGCGCTCTCTGAGCCTTGATCTGACCTTGATGAGCCGTCGAGATCGAACTCATCTTAATTTTTATTTATAAAAACGAACAAAAAGATTAGTAGGCAATTAGCAACTCAGAAGGCACCTTCATTCTCAGCAAGAGTGACAAGTTTTTTTAACATTATGATGTTGACTTTATTTCTGACTTGATGTATAAGAATAAGCTCAGAATTTTGGGGTTAAGGTTTGCTGAGATGTAAATATATAGTCATGTAATGTAAAATAAGGTTCATCCAAAAGCCTTCACTCCTGTTTATATATGTGTGCCATGGATAATAATAAAAGAGGGAAATGTTAATGTTGGCATTATGAAACTTTATGTCGTCACCAATTTGCATGTATCTATTTTCTTCAGCAATTATATTTTCAGCAATTATATTTTGTTATATATTATGTGTTAATGTATTGATACTTTTCTGTGCTATGAAAAGAGGAGTTTTTTTTTTTTTTTTTAATAATCTTAAAATAATAATAATCTTTTGTACAAATTTTAATTAAAAAAAAATGATAGATGTGGATATTTGCAAATATTTATTTAGTAGATATCTACGCGGGATATAGATGTTTCTAACGTACGCAAATAAAAGAATAAAAGGAAAAATCGCCGTTGCCGGGGATCGAACCCGGGTCACCCGCGTGACAGGCGGGAATACTTACCACTATACTACAACGACTTCGATGCTACGTTCTTCGATCAAACCCTATTAATATTATTGTTATAGAAAAACGTAAACATAATACAAAACCCTGTTTTTTGCATTTGCAAAACCCCACTTCATCAGAATGAAAAATTCGAAGTTCGTATGATTGATTGCTGAACGAGAAAACAATGTTTAGTGTAAGGAATCTTCATAGACATTGCTCTTTCAATCTCAAACCCTTTTCTTCTCTCTTTCAACTTCAACCCAATCTCTTCAGGTAATCAATTTTCTTCTCCAAATCGTTTACCCTTTAACCCCTTTTACTCTTTTCCCTTAAAGTTTGTACCTTTACCTCATTCACTTCGTTTCTTTCTTACTGCTCCTCCTCACTTTTATCACACACCCCCTATTTCTTCCAATTTATCTTTTGAGCAAAAACTAAAGTTTATTGTTTGTGTTTTATTGATTCAATTGCATTTGTTAGTTGTTATTTCATGACATTAACAATTCATTTTTTGAGCTATTAAGACAGTTTGAGTTTAATTTGTGAAAACTGAAAACATTTTGTGTTTTTGTCTTCTAAAATGTTTGTTGATGAGAGACTATTGAAGTGAACCATTTACCATTATTATGGAGACAAGATCAAATGCTAGTTAACAAAGGTGCATTTCCTGAAATAATAGAAACGTTATTTTGACATTTTTGTTGTTTATAGAAATGTAGACAATTGTTCACTTCAAAGCTCTTTTACCTCCTTGTTAACACTTAAAACTATCACAAATTTAAGAAAACAAAAAAACACAGACAAGTAACTCAGAGCCCGTTTACTATGTAAAAACATCTGTTAGTTGTTATTTCACGAGATTAAAAAATGTTGATTCAATGTTTTTTCTGTCTTTTTGGTTCAGAAATGTTATACCTTTAGGACAAGGAATAGAGAAAAGAAACATTGATGATAAAGTTGAAGCATACCATAAAGTTAGTCTGTATTATTATGTTAAACCGTTGAATCTTTTGAATGGATCGACGTGTCGAGCAATGTCAACGACGAGAGGAAGGAGTATGCGAAGCAAGGTGGAAAGGAGAATGCAGAAAGAGTCTGGTAAGACATTAAGGGAGATTCGCCGTGCTAAAAAATTGAAGAAGAAACTTATGACCGAGGAGGAGAGGCTCGTTTACAATCTCAAAAGAGTAAATTATCTACCAGCCCTTCTAATAACTGTTTGGAGTTCATATATTGTTTTGAGATGTAGTAAGCTTCTGACATTTGCATTCAAATTCATGAATTATGGTCAATTTGAAATTGTTTTTTTAACTTATTGGAGCTTCTCAATTAAAATATTTTTATGATTTAAAGGCTCATAGTTAACTTAGAGCGATTTTGAAAAAATTGAGACGCAGAAACTAATTTCAACATATGTGGTAAAGTATTGGTTAAAAGGGTCATAGCTATTGTAAGAGTCTTAATATTTCTTTTTACACAGGTGCTCACTGAGAAGTTTATTGAAACTGATCTTAGATTGTAAAAGCTCTATGAGTCCTCATTGATTGCTTACTCTAACTTCAAATGTCTTAGACTATTCTAAAAGTATTTTTTGAAGAAGAAATTATGTGTGTATGACTGTATGTTGCTCCTATTTGAATGCGGTAAGCAAAATTGGACTATATATGAGATGCCTGAATTTGGATGGCTGTTCAAAACGGGTCATGTTCTAGAGTTTCCATGGCCACAACTTATATCATTTGTATGAAAATTCTTGTGATTGATTCAATATTATCATTACCCCGAGGAAGCACTATTTGGTTGATCATGGAAAGATATTATGAAAACTTCTGTTGTGTGTTTTAGAGAGTGTCACTGAATAAATTGAATGTTCCCTATTAGCTGTAAGCCTTTAAGTAGTTGTTTCATTTTAGCTACTTTATTGGCTTTGATTTTGTAATTCTTAGTACATATGTTTGTTTTTGCTTGTTATTAGAACAAACGTGATAATCATGAAATGAAAATTTTCAATTTGTGACTATTGCAAATTTGTACTATCTGATATAATTTTTGCTTAATTTTGTTGTGGTGCCATTTATTTGAATATATTTGGTTAAATTTTATTTGCCTAACCTTCAACTATTGTAGGCCAAGAAGAAAGTAGCATTGCTACTACAAAAACTCAAGAAATATGAGCTGCCAGAGCTGCCTCCTCCACGGCATGACCCGGAGCTCTTAACACCTGAACAACTTCAGGCATATAAAAAAGTTGGATTCAAGAATAAGAATTATGTTCCGGTTGGTGTTCGTGGAGTCTTTGGAGGAGTTGTACAAAATATGCATCTCCATTGGAAGTTTCATGAGACTGTGCAAGTTTGTTGCGACAACTTCCCCAAGGAAAGAATAAAAGAAATGGCTTCAATGCTTGCAAGATTGAGTGGTGGCATCGTGATAAATGTTCATAATGTGAAAACAATCATCATGTTCCGTGGTAGAAACTATCGCCAACCCAAGAACTTGATACCTATTAACACCCTCACAAAGAGGAAGGTATGATTGCATCGTCATATTCTTTAATAGATTGCACCACTTTTTTTTGCATATTTGAACAGAGTTATGAACTTTTATATTTAGGTTCCAATCAATGTTGTTAATCGCATATCGTAGAAAATAACAATTTGTTCAAATTCAGCTACGCTAAATTGCTATTGCGGCGTTGTAGCCATCACTCGACAATGCTTTGTACTAAATAGCATATCATGGAACAATCTCGATTTGTTCAAATTATACTACATTGTAAGCGTCACTATAGCCACTATTTGACATCACTGGTTCCAATGTTGTTCGTTATCATTGATAGTAATGATGTCGCATGTTTGTTATAGCTGTACTGATAAGATTGGTTAGACTAACAAAAACGAAATGTTTTAATTTTAATGATTATTATGCTTGCATGACGACTTTAAGATTCAAGGACAAAAAAAGTTGGTCCTAGTTTTGGTATCAATTATACAAAGAATTTGAATATCAAAGATAATGTATTTGTTACTGTTGTTCTATACAGGCTCTATTCAAGGCCAGATTTGAGCAAGCTCTTGAATCTCAGAAGTTAAACATAAAGAAAATCGAACAGCAGCTCCGACGGATGGGAGTGAATCCTGAGGATCCAAGTGCAATGGCCAGCATCCAAAGAGTGGCTTCCACGTTCTTCAATGCCATTGACAAGAAAGAGGGAAGCCCTTATGTCTTCCGTGGAGACAAGCAGTCGGTAATAGAACCTACTGGAGGTTTGGAAGAGTCAGATTCTGGTGCTGATAGTGATCAGGAAGAGCTAGATCGATTCATCGCTGAGATAGAGGATGCTGCAGATAAAGAATACGAAGCGGAAGAGGCCAAAGAAAAAGAAGAGTTTGGAAGACTTAGATATTGGAACAGAGAAGAGTTTGGTGGAAGATTCAGAAGATCAGATGCTTCTAGAAATGATGACTATGATGGTGGTGAGGTTAGAGGCTCAAGAGCTCGTCAGACAATACATCCCAAGCATCGGACTATCGATAGTGACAATGAAGAGGATGCTCATTTTGACAACGATGATGATGATCATGGTGAGTGGCGTTCCGGTAATATTGCTGACGATAGTGATATTGACAGCAATTCTGATGGCTCTGATGAAGGTAGAGGCAGGTTCAAGGAAAATAGGGGGAGAAGAGAGAGGATAAATAATACTGGTATTGGCAAGGCTCATGTTAACGGTAGTCCAAGCAGACACAGTGAAGCTAAATTCAGGAGGAATATGTCCGTACAAGATTCCGAATCAGAAGGTATGCTTAGTGAAGTTGAGAATGCAATGTGGGAGTCTGATGAAGAGGAGAATGGTTCGGTACATTTGAGACGGGCCAGTAGTGATAACTACAAAAGCAGCAGCAGCAGCGACGATGAGTATGATTATCAATTAAAGAGAAACAAAAAGAATGGTGCGAGGGATCATGAAAGTAAGGTCGATGCTCCTGCTCAATATCGTAATAGTTTCAATGCACCAAAGAGTGTGAGAGGTGGGCAAGAACGAATCGGAGGAACTAAATCTGTGTCCGCCGATTTGCTCAGTGGTTCGGAAGACTGGATGTGGCAATCAGATGCTGAGGAGAACTCAAGAGCTGATGATAAGGACTACCCCACAAGTGAAAATATTAATGTGGTCAAAAGTGATATCCATAAGAAGAAAGCGCCAAAGGATGCAGATGAGGCTTGGGATAGTGAATAGCCCAAGTAAATAAATGCAAGACCATAATTCATGAGAGCAACTTTTTCCACCCTCAAAAGTACTTCAAAAGTACCCATCCGGAAAAAAATACAGTTTTTATGCCGTCCGAATGTGTACTCAAACAAAAACAGATTTTTTACGATTAGATGTGTACTTACTTCTGGAATCATGTGTGGTTTTTCAGAAACATGCTGAGGTTAAAGTTACTCCCTAATTCGTTGTAGTTTTCTATAATTTAATGGTTGAAACAAAATCATCAAGGTATGAAGCTTAATATAGCATCTTTATTCAGCTCAACTCCTCAAGTTGTTATTGTCAAACTAGCCATTATGTACTTGACATATTATAAATAAAGTTTCAGGCATTGTGCTCATACTTTCTGCTAAAGAAAGTTGTTTTTTAGAGTGAAGAAATTGAATTTAATCAATTGAAATTGAGTTAGATGTGGGAAAATTTACTAGTACAGTATATTGAATTCAAGCTTTCTAGAATTTAATCACCTTTTTCTCACTAGTAAAATGAATAAAATCCGTCTAAGTAACATTTAGTTCAACCGACAATATATTATATTATTAGATTGATAATTTCTATAATGATTAATTATTGACCGATAATTATTGTTAGACTGACTTTGTGTTTATTAGTAGTGTTTGTCACTTTATTTATAGTCCAAATAAAATCCAAAGTAAAAATATTTTCTAGGCTCTATCATGTTGAGGACATTCAACAGAAATGAAAAGAGACACATAGGTGACGAGCTTAATAAAAAAAAAAATAGTGGAATCACCAATATACCTCTTTCATATTGAATTCAAACAAAAACCATTCAAATTTAAAAAATTTTACTTCATACACTTGAAATTATACCCCTATCCAATGCTACAAATTTTATCCCTCCTTTTTTAAAAAACATAATTGAAAAACATATTTATGGAACTTTTGAATTTTTTTTTCTAGCAAATTTGTTTTAAATTTTCCCAAAGCTCAAATATATTTGTGTTTTAAAAAACTTAATTTTGATTTTTCTGGACCACATTTAAAATCTTGTGAGGATAGGTAATTATTTTTCATTTTTTTAAAGTTAAGGGAAAATTTGAAATTTTTAGAAGACTTATTGGGGTTTGAATATAATTGTGGAATTATAGGGTATAATTTTTCAATACTTTCTTCTTTCACTCTTATTATTCTCAAAAACCTTCAATATATGTTCAAATTAACCAATCATAAGGTGCAAAATACAAACATTTCTTCTCCGATCCTCTAATGTATTAAAAAATAACAATCTGATCAAAATATATATATGGATTGAATAATTCAAATATATATTATACACTCGAAGTAATCAATCCGACCAAAATTTAATTTCATAAATGACCCGATAGTTAATGAGCCCATGGGCCTATTTGATAAAAATGGGCCAATATTAACATTCCAAATGAGTAGTATTCGTCAAACTGGAGTGACGTGACTGAGTTACAAAATACAAACAAATCTGCAAATTTTAATTTTAATTTTAATAATAATGAAATAATAATAAAATGAACAACACAGAAACCTTCTTCTGATTCATTCATTCATTCATTCGAACCTCAAACACTCCAATTTCGTTTAATTCCTATCATCATCTGCTACTCTTTTCTTCTGCACATCTTTCATTTTTTTAGGGTTCTCATAAATCCCCAATTCTTTTCAATTACTATCAATTGAAATCAGATTTTCTTCGTCAAGGAATCTGTGAGCTATGAAAATGGATTTGATGTCTAGTTACAAGGTAAATTTTTGACCCTCACTACTCTCTTCAAATTCATTTTTTTTATATTTCATAGTTTAATAACTGTTTAAGATGTTAATCTGTCTCACTGCATTGTATTATTCATTTCACTGTGATCACGACGAGGTTAGGGTAATTAATCATTGTTTAGAATTTAATTAATTAATCTATTAAATTTTTCACAGGGTGTTGTTGGACTTGTTTTTGGCAACGAGAATTCTTCAAATGAAGATAGGTAAAGTTTTTTGTTGTTGTTGTTTATTTTTTAATCCTTTTGGTTAGTTCTATATTTGTTTTGTATGTTACCCCCGACCCCGAGCCTAGAGGTTATTGTTTCGGATACAGAGTTTAGAGTTTGATTCCTACTGGTTAAAAAAATTGTTGTGTATGGTATGTCTCAATAGGTATGTTGAACGTTTGCTTGATCGGATAAACAATGGTAAACTACCAGATGACAGGAGAAATGCTATTACTGAACTTCAGGCTGTTGTCTCAGAAAATAGAGCTTTCCAGTTAGCATTTGGGGCAATGGGTATATACTGATTCTTAAACAAAAATTGTTTCAATTTTGTTTCTATTGGCTTATGAAATATGTTTAATGCATCTTTGCAGGATTACCTATAATGTTAAGTGTCTTAAAGGAAGAACGTCATGATGTTGAAATGGTGACAAAACATTCTTCCAACCACTTATTTTGTTTTTTTTGCTGTTTCTTTTTGTTCTCAAGGATCCACATCATTAAGTTCATTTTAATAATACAATCAATGAAAAAAATAATAAATAACTTTGAATTTAAATATGCGAACTTGTTTGATTATTGACAATCCAGTTCACTGTGCTTAATCTAGAGTTTTATACAGTCCTTAAATGGATTTTCCATATATATGTAAACTGTTTTCTTTTGATATAACAAGTCCCAGTGGTATGTTAATTGGAAATTACATCCATGCAGGTTCGTGGTGCCTTGGAAACTCTTGTCAGTGCACTGACTCCTATTAATCATGCTAAAGGATCAAGTAATGAAGTTCAGCCAGATTTGATGAATACCGATTTACTTTCTAGAGAAGCAGAAAGTATCCCTCTTCTTCTGAGTTTGTTGGTAAGAATTTCTTTACTATAATCATGGGATCTATTCTCAATTATATCGCTGCAAGTTTCCTTGACTTTTAGGCTTATGCATATAATTCATAAATTTTCTTAGTCATTTTTCCTTTGAGATACTTTGACAGGAAGAGGATGATTTTTATGTACGATATTATACTCTGCAAATATTGACCGCCCTTCTCAGTAATTCTCGACAGAGGTATTAGTTTTATACCTCCCATGTTAGTTTGATTCCAGAAATTGTTAAATGTCTTTCTTGGGAAGCTCCCTTGCTGACTTATTCTTCAGGTTACAGGAAACTATATTGACTATCCCCCGTGGTATAACTCGGCTAATGGACATGCTTATGGATCGTGAGGTACAATACTTAATAACTTTCTAATAATCTAAAAAAAAATTGAACTTAGCAATTGATCGTCGTCGTATGTCTACTAAAAGAACTATGTTTAAACCTTTCCATTCATAATTACTTGTTGATTGTTGGCTGTTATTGATAATGGAAAAATGATCAAGGTTTACCTTCCAGGTGATAAGGAATGAGGCCTTATTGCTTCTTACTCACCTGACCCGGGAAGCTGAGGTAACCTTTTTGCTCAAACAGAAATGTTTTCCCCCACTTCAGCCTTTTTTTATGCGGTGAACTTATGTCATCTAAATGAATTTAACGGTTACAGGAGATCCAAAAGATTGTCGTCTTCGAAGGTGCATATGAGAAGATATTCAGTATCATTAGGGAGGAAGGAAATTCAGATGGTGGAGTAGTTGTGCAGGTGAGGCATGGTTACCCTTTTACAGTGCTTAATCAACTTGCTATATGCAGATTTTAGTCTAAATCATTCTTTGGTAACTTTTCAGGACTGCCTTGAATTGTTGAACAATTTGATTCGCAGCAATGCATCCAATCAGGTTTGTTAACTCTGTCGTGTTTATTAAGTTTAGACCCGGTATTGATTTCAACTATGCATGGTTCAGGTACTACTCAGAGAAACTATAGGACTTGATTCATTGATATTGATTTTGAAGCTGAGAGGAAGTTCTTACTCTTTTACTCAACAAAAGGTTGGATTCTTTCAATTTTTTTACTTAACTTTATGCTATTAGTGAACCCGTATAGCTAACTCTTGTTATAATCACCATGCCAGTAGACAATCAATCTACTCAGTGCATTAGAAACCATTAAATTGTTACTAAAGGGAGGTTCTGAGGCCGATCCTGGGAAAGATGCTAATAAACAGACAAACAAGACAGTTCTGGTTCAGGTTTGCAAAAAACTCAGTCTTATGATGATTGCATAAAAGAGCAATCTAGTTGTGGTGATCTTATACCGATGTTTTGTGGAATTGGATGTAGAAGAAGGTACTGGACCATTTGTTGATATTAGGTGTTGAAAGCCAATGGGTACCCGTTGCAGTTCGCTGTGCGGTAAGATAATATCCCTATCACAATGTATAGATACATCAGCTCGTAATATAAGAGGATGTTTGATTAATTAATTAATCTTACCTTTTCACTATAACCTTACCAAATTGTTGCAATTTCATCATTGATCAGGGTAAATATTACATAAATTACGTTAAAAATATTGTTTACAATGATTCATTTAAGTTTTGATAAACTCTGTTATTTCGGTTTAAGTTATAATCATTTTCACTTTTTTTTAAAAACTATTCTTATAAATTATTATAAATATTAAATATAGACAAATTTTGTGCAACATGCAAGCGTTAGTCTAAGTGTGTGTGTAAAGAAATAACCTTTCCTTTCTTGCTTACATTGCTATCTTTCATCTTCCATTCTTTACATTACAAATGATATACAAACATGGTTTTAATATTGCTGCTGTTTGCTGTTTTAGGTAATGACAAAGTGATGTCCATTCATCTGAGTGATATTAGCTGTTCCTAAACAATTTGTGTAAAAGTTTGTCAATAAAAAGTCATCTTGTTGATAAACAGTTGAACTTGCAGTGTACATGGGTTATAAAATGGTCAATGCATCCAATTTGTGTTTGCTTCATATGCATTTCAAAAGATCATTTTTGTTTTGGTTATAGTTATAGTGCCTTTCCCAGTTTTTGTTCTATGGCATCAATCTAATTTTTGTTTGTTTTGAAATGCTTAGTTTGTATGAAAATTTTCAATTACTATGCAGTATGAAGTGGTGCTCAGTTTTTTGCTGTTGAACTCTATCTTATTAGGCATTGAGATGTATTGGGGATTTGATTGCTGGAGATTCTAAAAATCTCGATCTTCTTGCTAGCAAAGTTCTTGGAGAGGAGCCACAAGTTGAACCTGCACTGAATTCTCTACTTAGAATAATTTTGAGGACTTCTAGCATGCAAGAGTTCATTGCAGCTGATTATGTTTTCAAAAACTTTTGTGAGGTTGGCTACGCATACTTCTATCTTGTGTTATTTTTTAAAAGCATTCCCTGTCAATTGTAATATATATGATGACAACTTGTCATCATATATATTACGTAATTTAAGAACTAATGAATTCGATTAGTCCACATTAAAGCTTTTGACTACATATCTTTCATTTCTTCATCTTTTTAAATTTTTTCCATTTTTTATTAACCTATTCTAAATCAGAAAAATGCTGATGGCCAAGCAATGCTAGCGTCTACGCTAATTCCACAACCATATTCCATGAATCATTCATTCCTTGATGAGGATGTCAATATGTCTTTTGGAAGGTTTGTTTTGTTGGTGGTGCTTTAATGCTGTGCTTTTTGATAATGTGTGATTTTAACTTTGTTTATACAACAAATTCTTGTTCCTGTTTGTTTCCTAAATTATAACATTTCTGTTAATATGCTATCTTGAATCACTTTTAATTTTGTCATTTGTTGCTCATTCAGCATGCTATTACATGGTCTTACTTTGGGTGAAAATAATGGTGATCTTGAGGTATGCGGTACTTCTTCAATCTTCGTATATATTTCAGATTTCATATTTGTATGGCAAGCTATACCAGTGAAACTGTTGTGTAAAATTCAAATAACTTTGGGGTTTTGATATTTTTACTTGTGTAATGGAAGTCCACTGTTACTGTGTATGAGTTATCTGGCTAACAATTATATTAAATATATAGACTTGTAGCAGAGCTGCCAGTGTTCTCTCTCATATATTGAAAGACAATCTCCAATGCAAGGAAAGGGTATGCAAATTATTCCCTGCTTCATTGTATTTTTAGATTTTTTTACAACGAGTTTTTGCAGAGCTAAGGACTATACAGAATACATTCTGATTAATTTTATGCTTAAATAATTTAATCTATGGCTAATATTTTTATAGGTATTGATAGTATGAATAGTAAGATAAAGAAATGGAAAAACAGAAATTTAGGTGTTCAGAGAAATCTTATGAAAAATGTTGCAGGTTTTGCGAATTCAAATTGAGGCATCCATGCAAACTTTAGGAGCTTCAGAGCCACTAATGCATCGAATGGTGAAATATTTAGCCCTCGCCTCTTCAATGAAATCTAAAGATGGAAAATCTAATGCAACAGGAAATTCATATGTTCAAGCTATTATTTTGAAATTACTGGTTACCTGGCTAGCAGATTGCCCCAATGCAGTGCACTGCTTCCTAGATGCTCGACCCCACCTTACTTATCTTCTTGAGCTGGTATCAAATTTGTCCGAAACTGTGTGTATAAGGGGATTTTCCGCAGTTGTCTTGGGTGAATGTGTGATCTATAATAAATCTACTGATAGCGGAAAAGACGCATTTTCCATCGTTGATTTAATAAGTCAGAAAGTTGGGCTCAGTTCGTACTTCTTAAAGTTTGATGAGATGCATAAGAGTTTTGTTTTCGCTAACGTGGAGTCATCCCTCACGCATAGATCATTCTCTAGATCTTCAGCAGCTAGCATGGCAGATATTCAAGATATAGATGAGAATGATTTGTCAGAAAAGAAAAATACTGATCATCCAGTTCTGTCTTCAATCTTGGATTCTTACTTTGTGAATTTTGTCAAAAGACTAGAGGAAGATATTAGACAACAGATTGTGGAGGTTTATAGTCGTCCAAAAACCAATGTAGCGGTAGTGCCGGCAGAAATAGAGCAGAAGAGTGGTGAAAGTGATGGTGAATACATAAAGCGGCTGAAAGCTTTTGTTGAGAACCAACACTCCGAGATACAGGTATTATTTCTTCTTATATATTCCTCTTAAAATATATACGAGGAAAAGTCATGAGTCTGTTCCTTTATAGTTAGGAAGGTACATGTTGGATGTTCTAAAACAACCATAAAATTTCAGAGCATTAAGTTGTTTGGTTTTTGATTGGCATTGTCCTTTGCTTAATGTGAGGTTTTGGAGTCGGTTAATGGTATGTGCATAATAAGATTACAAAGAACATTCTTGATAAGTGTTTACTATGATGTACTGCTGTGAACTTACGTCTCTGCCGATTTGTTCAGCAAGTAAGGTTTGTTTCTGATGGTTTTCTGGGTTAATCTATTATGGACTAATAATACCTTAAGAAGTGTGTGGGACTGTAGGAACCTGTGCTCCTCAACAAATATATCATGGTTTGACACTTTGACTATTCTTGATACGTGTTTGATTTAATGATATTTTTTTCATTATCTCAGGATCTTGTTCTTCGAAATGCTACTTTGGCCGAGGACCTGGCCAAGACAGGCAGTAGTTTTCAGTCTGAGCAAAGAGGGAGCGGAGGCATCGACAGAGTCCAAATAGAGACACTCCGTAGAGATTTCCAAGAAGCATCTAAAAGGTTAGAGATGCTTAAGGCAGAAAAGGCCAAAATTGAATCCGAGGCTAATATGTATCAGAATTTAGCTGGAAAGATGGAAGCTGATCTAAGGAGCCTGTCAGATGCGTATAATAGCCTCGAGCAATCTAACCTCCAGTTGGAGAATGAGGTGAAAGCACTGAGGGGAGAAGGGGTCTCAACATTCCCGGATGTGGAGGCAATAAAAGCTGAAGCAAGGGAAGAAGCTCTGAAGGAGAGTGAAGGTGAACTGAATGATCTGCTTGTTTGTCTCGGGCAAGAACAAAGCAAGGTGGATAGACTTAGTGCTAGGTTGCTGGAGTTGGGGGAGGATGTTGATCAACTACTTGAAGGCATTGGAGATGATGCTGGGGCTGCTGAAGATGGTGATGATGAGGAAGACGCGGAGTAATATATTTTTATTTGTCTCACTTTATGCATTTCATGTTAAATTGTACAGCTAACACAATATATGGGAAACGGAGCTGATCATACATTCCATGACTGGTTTTTAAATTATGATTTCTTTAGGACCTGTTTCTTGCTGGTTCTATTTTGCAATATTCAGGTGTGATGAAATTGTTTTAGGCCCAGCATTTGTATTCTGTTAAATGCTTTTAGATGAAGAATCTCGTGTTAGTGTATGCTACTTTATGTTATGTTCATCACATTCAGCAAATATTGTCCAAAAACAACAACAAAATTTAATTTAAATAAAAACATAACAAATTGCAATGGGCCATCATTGAATACATATTGAATAAATTAGTTATCCTGCAGTTAAAGAAGGTAATATTAATTAAAAGATTGTAGTAATATTAATAGGTTCTCCAAACAAAAGAGTGGATAGAAAGAAAGAAAATTTGCATGTTCTTTTTTCATAATTTACCAATAGGAAGTTTGTATTCAATAAGTGCTATCAATCCCATTGCTCAATAAAGATGTTTTGATAAGTAATCTGGTTTCTATAGCAGACACAAGAAATTCTTTGAAATTTATCATACATACCGAAAAGGTTGCTAAGCAATTTTACACTCAACCAAATACTAATACCGTTAAAATTTCTCTCTCATTATTTTAAGGTGAAAAAGGAGTTTTTATGTTACAATACTTATATCGAATTCGGATTATCTACAGTCAGGGAATCCGACATTTATGCATTTGGAACATCAGTGACCATTTAATTAAGAACATACAGTCTGTAAATTTGTATTGTCCGATCATTAATCGAGCAACCACCAATGTTCCAAATACGTGAATGCGGAGAATGCGGAGACTGTATTTATGGACAAGCCAGTGCATTGCACAATGTAAAGTGCACACATAATTATGAGACTTAAATAAATCTCAATTGACTTGACTGCACCAATTATAGTTCATTGAAATCCATGAAGAACTCTGTTAGGATCCAATTGTCCACTGCAATAGCTTGATGAAACAGTAGAGATCTCCTGATAACCCTTCCACTCTTCACTGGGCTTCAAGAGAATAGGAGTATCAATAGCTGCTGAATTCACACATATCATCATCTTGTAATCATCATCTCCCAAATCAGGGAGAGCCTTGGCCTTTTTATTCCATGGATTCCATACAACTACAGTCTCATCATAAATTGACACGTGAGAAATACTAATATATAAATTGGATTAAAAAAATGTATGTAAGTGTAAATCCCAAATAGATCAAATAGCATGCAAAACTTATCACTAAGACACCAACTACAAGCAACCTGAATCTGGCAGTGCATTCTTCTGGAGTACAAAAGTTCTTTTCTTCTCATGATCTATGATGGCAATTTTATTTGGGCTGCGCAAGTATACCCTATCAGTCTACAAGGTAACCAAAACAAAGCTTATAAGAACATTTACAAGATAAATTAGTTGCTATTTACGAGTGTGTGCGTGGTATGGTGACAAAATTTTGACTCATCTAAAGTAAATATATAATTAAGTGAGAAAATATTACATGATTCAATAGTTTAAGTATTAGTTTTGTTTTCATAGAAAGTTATTAGGTGAATTAATTTGATTTTCAAAGATGTGAGTCTCTCTATTATGTATAATAAGAAGAAAATGTCATGTTTTATGATACCTCTCCATCAAATGTAATTGCATCAGCCTGCTCTGTGAACCTTGATCTGTTCATCAAATTATCAACATAATCAAGTGTCTCCAATCCCTCAATACGCACTTCACTGCACATTCATTCAAAGTCTCTTAAAGTTGAAGACTTATAAATAAATAAGCAAATAGACTAAGGTCCAAAACAAATGTGAAGTGCATACCTGATATCTGATACAGATAAATAGTTGCATAGTGAAAATGCAAAAGAAAATGGTTTGTTATCAGTGTTTCTGACTCTAGGAATCAGAATGAGCTTGCCAGCACTTAAAGATATGCGAAGCCTCAACTCAAAACTGCAGAACACAAGAAAAGACACCTTAAAAATGCCTCGCTAAATAGCGGCTATAGTAATATTATAACATAGCACAATTGGAAAAAAAACACTATCATTCTATAGCGGCACTATAGAACTGTTGTATATTAAAATTTAAACAAACTACTATTTTCTGTGATTCAGAATAGACACATACATACCTACGTGGTGTTTTTAAGTCAACTCCGGTTGACTTTAATATCAAATCAATAGATGAATGATTGTCTATTGGAGGTAGTGGTGAAGGGTCTCTATCCAATGACCACATTCTGTTTCTTGTCGTTCCATTTTGCTCAACTGAACCAACATCACCAAACTGCAACACAAATTATAGTAGTTTAATATATCAGTAAGTTTGGAAAAGTTTCTCAACAAGTATGTATAGAATAAAATATATTGCAATATCAGTGTTTCAAGTAATAGTTTCTCTTATGGTGGATGCTATATGTTATTGTAGATCATTGTTTAAAAGTTATTCAAAGTATAAATTAATGACGATCGACGACACTCATTAGAAGTATAAGTTAATAGTCTTCTTCCTAGTCTTTACGAACGAGACAATGATTCGATCGATGTCTATCTGGAAAAGTGAATGAGTCTCTCAAAACTCAACTCGTCAAATCAACACCAATCAGGTCACAGTCTCAGTTGTAAAGACGAGGAGAGTGATTAGCTTATACTTCCTAATCATGTCGTCCGATCCGAGTTTTTTACTAATTTTTAAGCAATGAATTTTTGTAAGTGAAGAATCGCTAACTTGTTTTAATTGAGAAGCTCTTATAAGTCAGAAGTTAATGCAAATTAAGCCAATTAAAACTTCAGTTGAGCAAGGAAAAAAATTAAAATATGTCCCCACCATATATTGTTCATGTGATGCAAAGTACTTACCCTTGCAAAGCAAGCTGATATACCTCCTCTGATTGCTTTATGCTGTTTCCATTTAGCCTGTTAAATAGAAAATCTCCATAAATCTCATCAAGTGTGCACAAATAAGAAAAATGCTGACAAGTGTCTACAACATGTTAAGTTAAAAAGAGACAAGTTTATGTAAAAAAAAATATGTATTTAACTATTTATTACATTGACGATTGCTTAACTTGTACTCTCAAGACAAACTTTTATCTCGCCGATTCTTTAACTAATGTCATTATAACACTCGCTAGTAAGAATTGAAAAATAATTCAAACAATGAAACCTAACAAATTGTGGACAAATTGATGGCTCTTAAGTACTAAATGAAATAAGAACAATATTTGTTACCTTGCTGCTCATAAAAAGCAATTCTTCCTTTCTTTGATTCTTCCAAGAAACAATATGCCCTCCGTAGAGAAGCACCTAAAACCATGTGTCAAAATGTTTTTATATAAGATTAAATATTGTAGAATCATATATAGTTGATTCTTTGTCCTCATTTTAAAACTATAATAACCATATTGGTCCAAATAATATTATTCAATATCAAAATTTACAAGTTATTCAAAATGATAAGGATTGATTCAAACCAAAAGAAATAAACATAGAATGTTTATTCTGAGTTGGGAGAGGTGACTGCTTCATATTACCAAAGATTATTATTCATTAGTAAAGTCCAAAGTAACACAAATTTCTCAAAAATCTTCACAAGCTATTGCAAACATCGAGATTCTACGACCTATTTGTTGTTTATCCTAAGTTATTCTACTCATGTAAATACTTGTGAGATTATTTGATTGAAATTGTAAAAATACTTTGTGACATGTCTATTACTTGTTTTCAGCTTATTTCCATAAATTCTTTTAAAATAATTTATGAAAACAACTTACATTTTATATGGAAACAACTTATACTTTATATGAAAATAATTTAACTTTATTTTATCTTTTGTTGTAGAAATACTCTATATACAAGTACTAATATGATAAACGTATATGCTATAAAAACTTAATAAAGTTATTTTATCCAAATATAGTCTAACACATCAAGTTCAAAGCATAATATGATCATACAAAAAATACTATCATATAATCTGTTTTCAATTTATTTCCATAAATTATCTAAAATAATATATGAAAATAATTTATACTTTATACGAAGAAAATTCAATTTATTTTTATTTTAATTATAAAATAGTGTATATTATATATAAATATTATGTTATAAGCGTTTGAGTAAATTGTTTATCCAAAGGCTTTTAACACATGAAGTTAAAAGCATAATATGAAGATAAAACATCTTTGATAAGAAGTCCAATTTTTCCTTAACAAAAAAGACCGTTAAAAGATAATAAGCAAAAGAGAAAACCAACCAACCAACCTCAGCTGATGAACCATTTGGATCAGTCAATAGAATCCTTGGTAATTGCTGCTGCAGCATTCCTCTTGAATTACTCACAAATGGCTTCACTTTCACTCTTCTCCAATCCAGCTGCAACCAATCTAAAAAACCAAAAAATGATCTCAATAATTTCATTTTCACCGTCCACCATATAACCACATCAACATAATACATAAATACATACATATATATGTATTAATTGTGTGTATGATAAAATATTGATCACAGTTAATTAAGTTAACCCTTAGAAGAACAAAAAGACCATAAGAAATGACACAGATATTAAATCAGAAGATAGCAAAAGGAAAAATAAAGAAGCAATATTTCCTATTGAATTATGTGAAAATTAAAATAAAAATGTAAAGGGTTAGCGTACTTTGGTGGTTATCAAGATTATTATACTATAATCATAAATAATATGAACTGTTTATCAGTTTGGAGTTCCAAGAGGCAGAGCCAATAACTCTACTTTTCTATTGTCTATGCTATTTATATAACTCGTTTATGGATATAAACCATCAAGTGGTGAAAACGGTGACGTTGTTGGTATATCAACTATGATAATAAATCTCACATTGAATTTAAAAATAAATATTGAACACGGTATAAGTGAGAGAATTTATGTATATAATTCCTTAAGATTTTGAGTGAACTTGCGATTCTAATACATTTGTGTAATTGCTTTTAACTAAATATGGCGATATTTTAATCCCTTGATGTAACCAATTGTTTTATTGAAAGTTTTCTTTTGACAATAGTAGTTAGGAAGGGTATAGAAGCAAATATATGTGGATTAAAAATGTTTTAGCGTGAGTAGAAGCACATGAATATAAATGGATGAACTCACACTTAAAAATAATATTATTGGTATATTAAATGTAAAAAAATGTTGTTTTTAATTCACTTGTGTGATTGCTCTTAAGCCAACGTCACGATACGTCGACTCTAGTTAAAGTTGAAGTTGGAGAATAACCAACCGAAATCAACCTTGTTTATTTATTATTTTTGGTATGATTGGTATTGTTGGCACAAGATTTTCTGTTCATTGTGTCTTATCAGGATGAACATGTGAAGTGTTGGACTCAGGTTGGTCCAGCTGATATACACGAACAATATTTTTGCCACCTTTTGTCATATTTCTTTGTATAATCCTAATAATATATTGTATCAATTAAAAACACAGTTTTATTTTTTCTTAGAATTCCATAGTTAAAACCCAAAAAAAATATAATTACGTATATAAATTTTTTATTTTTTCCTCATAAAAAACAGTTTTATTTTATTTTATATTTTTTCTATAAATTTGAAGGAAAAAAAAAATGATTCCCTACATGCATGTAAGTAATGGATGCACATACTCTGAAAACAACTTTTTCTTTGTCTATGCACTGTTTTTATATTTTCTTTTAGCAAAAATTTTGAACTAAACTTCGTAATAATATTATGTAAATGTTTTATTGGTTGATGATTGTAGTTGTAGTTATATATGGCATGCTTTAACATATTAAATAAAAAATATTGAAAATAAATATTGTAAGCACGTAGTATCTATAAGACTAAAATAAGTTGTTACGAAGTAGTAGCAAATATGTCCAAGAATGCATGACTATAAAAGCAATAAAAATATATTTGTATGGGATTTAAATGATTTATTAATGAACATTTATATTTGATGTTGTAGGTTAAGCTAGAAGTTGCTTTCTATCTACGCGGATTTGAGTGGACATAAGAAAGTTTGGAGTTAAAAAGGAAGTAATGTGGGGCTTATGTTAAATAAATATATAGTCCTATTTGCTGCATAAACCTTACATGGAATTGAAAATGACTTTGGAATTTATGGTTCATAGATAACTCTATACTCTATTATATTGTGCTTTAATATACTAGGGCGGTGATGTGACCAAAAAGCATATGGAATATTTTAAGTTTTCAACATTATTTTTATTGTTGTTGTAGCGTATGGGCTATTGGGCCGTGATTTCTTCCATTTAAATGGGCCTCCAATGTAAAAATAGTCCAGGCCCAACTTCTTCTTCTTCTTCTTCTCGCGTATCACACTCACTTTCCATTTTCCATTACCAAAAAAAAAAAAGAAAAAGAAAAATAGCAGAAGAAAAGCATGAATGCTCCTGATCGTTACGAGCGTTTCGTTGTTCCTGAAGGAACCAAAAAGTATGTCTCTTTTATTCATATTTATTTATTTATTTATTGAATTAATTATTAATATTAATTTTTGTGTGAAAAAGGGTATCTTATGAGAGGGACACAAAGATCATAAATGCGGCTTCATTCACCATTGAAAGAGAGGATCATACTATAGCCAACATTCTCCGCATGTATGTTTTAATTGTATTGTTGTATTATGTTAATTTCATTTTGTCTCCATTAATTCATGAATGAATGAACCCTAATTTTGTTTTATTCTTCTCAGGCAACTTCATAGAGACCCTAATGTGTTATTTGCTGGATACAAGCTTCCTCACCCTCTTCAGTACAAAATTATTGTCAGGGTTAGTTACTTTTTCTTTTTTGTTTTGTTTAGTTCATTTGAATAAGGCCTTGTTTGGATAACATTGGTGCTAGTTTCACCACCCAAATAGGTTACTTGAACTTAATTTACCACATAGGTGAACGTGACGAAGCTATTTCTATAACAACACATAAAATAGTCAAACTAGTTTTAGTAAAGCTTTGTTTTCATAAACTATTTTGAAGAACATATGAAAATAAGCTGAAGATAATAAGCTGTTTCCATAAGCTATCTTCAACAATCTCACAAGCGTATATTAGTAGATAAACTCAAATAAGTCAATCCAAACAAACCCTAAGTGTATTTAACTGAGTTAATCACTATTTTAGTTATCAAAATTGTAGGACTCTTGACAATTTGGTCTTCAAATTTACGAAATGATGAATTGATAATGTCAAACTATTTCTAGTAAAGTTATAAGTTGTTTTTATAAACTATCTTGAAGAGCATATGGAAATAAGTTGAAAAAAATAAAGTGCTTCCATAAACCTCTTTTTTTGTGTGTTTGTGTAGTTGGTTTGAATAAGCTTTTGTTTGGAGAAACAACTCAATTATCAATTAAGTTATTATCGTATAAATGCTCTTATGTGTAAACTATTTCTATAACAAAAAATAAAATAAAGTCAAATTGTTTTTCATTAAAGCTATAAATGGCTTTCATATCTAATGAAAATGAGCTATAAACATCTTATGGACTTGTCATAAATCATTTTCTTAAGCTCTTCTAAACTGTCTCATAAGTGTTTATATAAATAGATAAGTTCAAATTAGTCAATCTAAACTGTATTAATTGAGTTAATCACTATTTTTATTCTCGGCTGAACTCGTGTTGGTCGAACTGGGTTTTGTTTGATCTTTTGATATATGTAAATATATTGACTCCATGCCTTCCATAGTATTTTTTTCTTTTTCATTTTCTTTTCTGCCACTAACTGGGAAGTACATGTACATGTTTTATTCTTTCTCTGTATGCGAATTGGGAGTTCCTTGGCATAAGCTGTTTTTGTTGTTATTATTACAGATACATACCGCTAGTCAGTCTTCGCCAATGCAGGCATACAATCAGTCTATTAATGATCTAGATAAGGAACTTGATCAATTGAAGAATGGCTTCGAGGTATATAGTGTCTCTCTTATGTTGTTATATGACATTGTTGATACTTGTTTACTATCTTCACAATCCTTTTAGATATCACTAGTATAGTATTGGCGCCATTAGCACCAGGTTGTGCTTGTTAGATGTGTCCCTTTTCAGTAATATATTTAGTTTACTTCCATTACCGTGAAAGTAGTAGCTGATTTCTGATATCCGACTATATCAGTTGACCCTATGGTCATGGAGAAAATTGGAGAAGGACTTAGGTTCAACTTATATTAGAACTGTGCTTTTTCTATTTTTGCTATCAGATCTTCCATGACCCTCACAGTATTTAATTTTTCTAAAGAGACAAAGAAAAACATATATATCGGAATAAGAACAACATCTGTCATCTATGTGTGTGCTTGGAAGATGATTCTCCGGCTCTTATATAGTCCTTTTTGAAACTTGCATACTAATGAATTGTCTCTTGGTAGATTTTATAGTGTGAAAAGATACTAGCTCCTTTAAGTGATGAACACCTTCATATCATTCCAGCTAAATGGATTGTTTTTGGGATATTGGAAAGGTTTTTTTGAAATCCATGTACTTCTGAGAGATGATTGTAGTATAGGATAAATCCTTTATGGCCTATATTAAGTATTCTTGTTTTTCTTTCTGAGAGTACTCTTATAACATATTCAAAGTTTTAATCGCAGGCGGAGTTGTTGAAGTTCTCAAAGGACTATTGATTTACAGTCAAGATAGAATTTGTGTGCGTTAGAAACCTTTGCAGATATTGAGACAGAAGATCGCTCCTGCTTAATAGAATTTATATATGATAATGTGTTTTATGAGACTTGTGAATGATGCTTTTGTTGGACTGAGAGCTTTACTTTACAGTTGAGAACAATTTTAAAGCTGACACACTGAGTGGTACTTTGACATCTTCTAATCTTACCGGTGATCTTGTGTTTGTGAAACCAATTTCACATATTTTGCAAGTTACAAGTAGATTTCCTAGTTTTAATATTGACGAAATTACGGTGGCTGTTCAAATTTAAAAGTGTAGCTTTATCAAAATCACAGCATCTGACCATTCAAAATGTACTTTTGACTTGTGTATAATGCAAAAAATGAGATGACATTAAAGTTTTTCAATTCTTCTCCAAGACTCGGTGTGTGGATGTTGACTATCATGTCTATATTTTTATTTTTTATTAATAACAAGGGTAAATGGGTCATTAGTGATATTAACAATGTCGATATAACATTTGCCAACAATTTGGCCATAATTATGAAATGGTTGGTCTTAAATTTAGAAAGATATTTTTTAATCGACATCATTTTGACCCCAGCTGTAGATATTTTGAACATTTAAATATTTATAGCAGGGAAGAGATAAGAAAGAATAAACATCAAGAGATCATTTCCACTCATGTATGGCTCTGTAGTTTAGTTGAAGGTATTTGATGAAGTAAAAAATAATTTTGAAAATTTATTGAATTCATCTATCATTAGAACATGTAACAAAAAAACTTTAATATTTATAATGAATTATGAAGTGAAGTATCTCTCTAGAGTGATTAGATTCCTGTTCAAGTGAGATGACGATCAACTTTATTATTAAAAATCTATGCATAAGGACAATCAGAATTCCTGTTCAGTGATATCAACATCTAGTGACTGATAAACAATGTTAGCCACAAATAAATTAAAGTAGTATTATTTCTCATTATTCTCAAACAAGAAAAAGTGGAAAGTGAGTTGAAGATGGAAATGACATTTGTATGCCATCTGTTTTATACAAAAAAAAGGATGATACAAAAAATTCAACAATTTCATAATAAAGGCAACGTGTCTAATTTGATCATATGATACCCTCATTACTCATTACTACATGTGATATGATGACAAACTTTGTAATATATTATATTTAATTTTTAGAGAGAGAGAGAGAGAGAAAGGGGGGAGAGGGAGGGATCGAATTGAAGCTAGTACAAGGTAACAAAGGTGAAGCAACCAGGTAAGTAGTGCTTTTATGGTTCATTAATTGAATGAAATTTATGATGACATGCATGTCCCTTTGCAAGCTTAGCTTAAAATTCCATAATAAAACGTATGTGGCTCACGACATATGAGAAATATATACACATTAAAATTAAAGTATAGTTCAGTTCAATATCTCAAAAAGAAAGGTTATAGAGCGAGTCAACTCTATGATATATGAAAAGCTTATATCGTAAGATTTGAAACTCAATGGAATCACTTGGGACATAGATACTTTTCTATGTTGTACATGAGTCTCTTTTAGGTGCCAAATTGCAATAGTCTACTTTATTACTAACTCTTATATATAATATCCTCTTGTGTCCTTAATACAAGACTCTCTTCATATTTTAAAAACTTTTAATTAAACTAAAGAGTTAAAATACTAACTATTTATCTCTCTTAATATTATTTTTGGGGAAAAAACAGTATATAACTAACAAAATTTATTATGAAAACTATTTTTGTTTTTGTTTATTGATTTTGACGTATAAATTAAGAAATTAATGACTATTGTAGATTATAAAGAGACATCTTATATAGTTTTTTAAATTAATCTTGAGTTTAATTTTTATTATTTTAAGTGTAATAAATTTTTTTACATCATCAACACATCACAATCAATTATGCGTGTGACTTTATAGATAATTAAGATAAAATTTTAATATTTGTAATGTTCTGACGATTATAATTAATTTACAGTATAAAATTTATTTTCGATGACATTGAACATAAATTAAATCAATTAATCTTTACTTTTAAT
>JBBPBR010000008.1:358388-372222 GCA_037974775.1 Cicer pinnatifidum
ATAAAAAATAATTTTTGAATGATAAATATCCTTTTTGTTTTTTATAATTTTAAAGTTTAAATTGCACAATTTTCAAAAAAATCTTCAAAATACCCCTATTAAATATTACTTGACTTCTATGCACACCATGATATCACCATTGATTATTTGTGTCATAATCAAATTGAAATAATTAAATAACATTATATAGATTGCCACATTAAGAGAATCAAATACCAATACAAACTTGTTCACTTAAATACCTATTCACTTAGTTTCATTGGCGTTGTCATTTCAACATTGAAAATGATCATGTTAACAATACAATAGCTCTATATATATTATAATATTCAATTATTAAAATATAATATCCACATATGATTAATTAATGTCTATAATTAATATAGCTATTAATTAATAAAAATAATAGTAATAGTAACTATTAATGACATTTTTAAAAATAATATTACTTTTAAAGTAATACATAATTACACCTCAATTAAATATTATTTGACAAATCAAACATAGTATGATATCATCAGTTGTCACTACATTTATTATTTATTTCTTATTTCATAATGAAATTAAGATATTTAAATGTCATTATTTACAGAAGGACACATCGAAAGAATAACATAACAATCCAAAGGAAGCAGATTGTGATTTTGACATTGACAATGATGATGTTAACAATAATAGTTGTAGTAGTTGTGGTTGTGACAATATTGATGCTAATTTCATTCCTCCAAACACTACCCCTTAAAACTCCTGCCTTCACAAATTGGCCTTTTATTGGTATGTTACCACAATTCCTTTGGAACATATCACACATTCATGAATTTTCAGCTAAATTGTTGAATTCAAAAGGTGGCACAATAGAGTTCCTAGGACCTTGGTTTACCAACATGAAAGGTGTAATCACAACCGATCCAATGAATGTTCATCACATTATGAGTAAGAGTTTTCCCAACTATGTCAAAGGTGATTTATTTCGTGAAATGTTTAAACCTTTTGGAGTTGGAATTTTCACTACCGATTCACATTTATGGAAATTCAATAGAAACCTTCTTCAATATATTTTTAAACAAAGAAGCTTTGAAGAACTTCAAGAGAGAATCATTCACAACAAAGTTGAGACATCATTGATTCCACTATTGAATCATGTCCAAAAACAAAAAGATTTGATTGTTGATTTACAAGATATCTTCAATAGATTCACATTTGATAACATTTGTTCCATAATTCTTGGACATGATCCTAATTGTCTTTCCCTTGATTTCCCCGAAATCGCATGCGAAAAGGCTTTTAATCAAGCTGAAGAATCCATCTTCTATAGACACACCGTGCCACTTTTTGTTTGGAGGTTGCAAAAATGGCTTCAAATTGGTGAAGAGAAAAAAATGACTGAGGCATGCAAAGTATTTGATCATTTTTTATATGATTGTATAGCGTCAAAGCGCGAAGAGCTTACAAAAAATGGTAACAAAAATCAAATTGTTGAAACTGATGAATCGCATGTTGATTTGTTAACGTATTTGATTAGAGAAGAAGAAAAAAAAGGTGAATTAACTAACGACAAGTTTTTAAGAGATGCTGCATTCAATCTTTTTGTAGCAGGGAGAGATACTATAACTTCCTCGCTTACATGGCTCTTTTATCTTGTTGCTACACACCCTTTAGTGGAAGCTAAGATTCTTGAAGAGATAAAGGAAAATTTTGGACACAAAGAGAAGCCTTGGATTTTAAGTGTTGATGAGGTGAAAAAGCTTGTTTATCTCCATGGTGCTATATGTGAAGCATTGAGGCTTTTTCCTCCTATTCCTTTTGAGAGAAAGGAATCAGTTGAAAATGAAATACTTCCAAGTGGCCATCATGTTCATCCAAATACAATGATTTTATTTTCTTTGTATGCAATGGGGAGATCTGAAAGTATTTGGGGAGAAGATTGCTTGGAGTACAAGCCAGAGAGGTGGATTTCGGAAAGAGGGGGCATTGTTTATGCCCCTTCTTACAAATTCTTTAGTTTTAATGCCGGACCAAGGACTTGTTTGGGAAAAGATTTGGCCTTCATTCAAATAAAAATGGTGGCTGCTTCTATTTTGTGGAATTATTGTATCAATGTGGTGGAAGGTAATTGTGTTACTCCTAGTCTTTCTATTGTACTTCTCATGAAAGATGGTCTCAAGGTTAAGATAACCAAAAGGGGAGTTTAATTTAATGGAGCTAGCAAATAATTTCAAAATTCTTATGTAATAGGACATGTGTGAAAATATATGTGTCTTGTATGTTTTCATAAAATATCTAAATAAGAATTTTACTATTAGTGAAAAGTAGTAGTATGAAATGTATCTGTACAAAATAACGTAGTATGAAATATATTTAGCTAATAATCTAAATATATCTAAATAAAGTGTAGTAATCTTAATATTTTAATTGTTGTCATTTATTTAATTACATATGGATTATGTTAAATTAAAAAAAAAATCATGTTTTGTTTCAAAGAATAATGAAGTATTTATGTTCATAATTAATTGATTTTCATGGTACAAATATTTGCAAAAATTCATTAAGCACAATTATATTTCATAACCTCAATAGAACAAAATCCATTTTCACAATTTATGGAAGTTGCACTTATTATGGTCACGGTGCGGCTAAAGAAGTCAAATGCTACAAAATATATATCTAATTGAAATTGTTAGCAAAAAAAACTTGATATAATAGTTTCAATTATTCCTCTAATTAAATTATTGGCTAAAGGAAATACATCCCATTAGTAAGTCGATCTAGAGTGATTCATTTAATTTGAATATTATTGACTAATTTTTACAAATATAAAAAAGAAAAATCTCATTATTAAAATGGATCTTAGAAAAATAGTTTCTATCAAATAAAATATATACTTCGTCTTATTGTATTACGTAATGTTTAACATAGTTGTAATATAAATTTATCACAATGGACTTGGTGTTTGGGAGGGGGTGAGAAGGTTTTTTTTTTTTTTTTTTTGTCAACAAGGGGTGTGAGAAGTATAATGGGGGTATAGGGTTTGGAAGGGTTGGTGGAAGTGAGCCTATTTAGCCCATGCTGTATGAGCCTATTTTGTGTTTCCACGACATTATTATTAGTTAATTAAAACTCCATATCTAAGGTGTATATTGGGTGGATGAGTGTCCAAAATTATTTTTCTTTTCAATATTTTTTTATTTTGACATAATTGTACTTTTCGTCAGTTATATTTCAGCTACGATTTATTTAGATCATTATTTATATTTGTGAGAATATGATATTTCAGTCTAAGATAAAAAAGACCTTAAAGCTCATTGAACACGTACAAAAACATTTACATTGCCTCTCTCCAATAACAACATGAGATCAAATCCATAATTCATGGAATCCTATATCTTTCTTTTTACTACTATAGACCAATTCATTGAAATTGGTTTGGGTTCGTGATTCAAAAATAATAATAATAATAATAATAATAATAATAATAATAATAATAATAATAATAATAATAATAATAATAATAATAATAATAATAATAATATGGTGTTATATCATGAAATGAAAAAGGAGAAAGAAGATGAAATTAAGCTTATATTTGGAACACAATGGTAACATAATCATTCTCGCTGTAATTTTACAAATAACAATTGGGAGTTTTTGGTCAAACTCGAGTTTACACCGTAATTTTGGCAAAATCCAAACATATACTAAGAATCGAGTTATTTAATAGAGTAGAAAGAACACTTAATATAAGGTACTATGGTCTTTGAATCAGTCAAATTTTATCGTCAACTTGTTGCATCAGTTAATATACATTTTTTAAGATATTGGATTCGTTCGATGGTGTTCTTGAAACCACGTTCATGCAATATTTGATTTGAAAATTTTGACAATTATTTATCTAATAAATCATAAATCCTAAATAATTATTAATTTAATAAAAAAAATGTTGATAAGTAAAAAGACTTTCATGTCATTAATTAAAAAAATCCACTTGACAAAGTACCACATAGACTTTGGGGATTAAAAAGATCACATTTTCAATAATTTCCATTTTTGGTGAGTGCACGAAGCTAACGTCCATTACTTCATAGCTTCTAATTTCTAATATATGAAACAAATTTGTCCAATCGGTTATTAAATATTTATTGTGCTAGAGGCCAATCTTAATGAGTTAGATTTTTTGTGGCCAATAAATTTTTATTAAAATTGATGTCCACCAAACTTGGCAATGGCTTACAATTAATTAAGGTGTCAATCATGTCATATGATATAAAAGTTTATTGCAAAATTGAATATTTATAATTATGCATTATTATCGATTATTGATTATCACCGCAAATATATGTTTTGCATGTACATTGAATTAGATAGTCAATTATATTTTTCGTGTATTTCATGCTTATAAAGATCCTTTACAATGAAATGTGATTTTATTTTCGTATATATTATCTCTACTAAAAAATAATTATCTCTGAGATATACTAAATATTAAATAAATATTAAATGTAGATGTTTGTCTCAAAGATTTGACCAAATATGTGCATAGACAATTTTTTTACAAAATGGGGTAGACATATTTACATATAATTATTAATTATTAAATAACTATATCCTCTCATTTATACTACTCCTATAATTTATCTAATGAGTTTTCCATTACAATTTTTGGAAGAAAGAGCTTTCTTTCTTTAATGATATTTTTTATATGTGGACCAAATCGAATGGGTATAGTATACATCATTTTCTTTTTCGGTGCAATTGAAAAAAAAAAACTTTATTTTTCGGTGCCAAGTATACATTAATACTTTTTTATAGCCACTTGAAAATACCAATGAATGATGATTAATGATAATGTGTATAATTTAAGTACGGTGTAAATAAAATTTAAAAGAACTTAGAAAAAAATTGTGATGGAAAAGTCCAAGATATTATACTTATTGGACTCATTTATTACCACATTCAATCGGAGTGAAATTAGATTTCGATGATTAAAGATGAGTACATATTTTAATTTGTGGAACTTTATTATGTTTTTTTCTCTTAATGAATTATAAGTAAAGTTATATAAAATTGCTCATGTTAAATAAAAATAGTTGATCACATTTAATTTATATAATCTCAATAACAAAATTAGATATATTGTTTAAACTTTCCTCCATGATTAATATATAGACTTGATTCAATGTTACTATATAAGGACAATCCCATACATATCTAAATCATATTATCCAATCCAAAAAACTTAGGCTTTTGTTGATTTCCAATAAACATGGTTGGTTATACAGCAATAATTTTTGCATTGTTTAGTTTCTTATGCATCATTTTTCAAATTAATCGAAGACGATGCTGCAAATGTCCCATCTCAATAGATTATCCTTTTGTAGGCATGTTACCACAACTCCTTTGGAACTTATGGAAATTTCATGATTTCATAACCCAAACACTCAAACAACAACATAGAAGCACAGGTGAGTTCAAGGGTCCTTGGTTTTCACATATGAACTTTTTAATCACTAGTGACCCCTTCAATGTTCATCACATTATGAGCAAGTTTTTTCACAACTATGTCAAAGGTTCTGAGTTTCATGAGATTTTTGAAGCCTTTGGAGATGGAATCTTTGCTACTGATTCAGAGACATGGAAATACAATAGGTCTCTTTTTCATTCTGTTTTCAAACAGAGAGACTTTGAAATTTTTCAAGAGAAAATCATACACAAAAAATTGGAGACAAGCTTGTTTCCTATGTTGGATCATGTTGAAAAACAAGGGTTAGTGTTGGATTTACAAGATGTCTTTAGTCGTTTCACATTTGACAACATTTGTTCCATAATTCTTGGATGTGATCCTAATTGTCTTTCAATTGACTTCCCCTATGTTACTTGTGAGAAGGCTTTTGACCAAATTGAAGAATGCATATTTTATAGACATGTTTTGCCAAAAAGTGTTTGGAAGCTGCAAAAATTACTTGGAATTGGTCATGAGAAAAAAATGACCAAAGCATGCAAAGAATTTGATCAATTTATATATTCAAGTATTGAGTCCAAAAGAGATGAGCTACGAAAATGTAGCAAAAATAATACTGAAATGGTTGATTTGTTAACACTTTTTATGAGAAAAGATAAGGAGTCACAACATGTAATACATGATGACAAGTTTCTAAGGGATGTTGCATTTAATCTCTTTGTAGCTGGAAGAGATACTATAACTTCAGCGCTTACATGGTTATTTTATCTTGTTGCTACACACCCTTTAGTTGAAACCAAAATTCTTGAAGAGATTAAAGATAATTTTAAGACTATTAATATTGAAAAGAAGTTAGGTGTGGATGACGTGACAAAACTTGTATATCTCCATGGTGCTATTTGTGAAGCTCTAAGGCTTTTTCCTCCTATTCCCTTTGAGAGCAAGAAAGCAATTAAAGGTGATATACTTCCAAGTGGACACATTGTTGATCCTAATACAATGATACTATTTTCTTTGTATTCAATGGGAAGATTTGAAGAAATATGGGGAAAAGATTGCTTGGAGTTCAAGCCAGAGAGATGGATATCGGAAAGAGGAAAAATTGTTCATGAACCATCTTACAAATTCTTTAGTTTTAATGCTGGACCTAGGACTTGTTTGGGTAAAGACTTGTCCTTCATTCAAATTAAGATGGTAGCAACTTCTATTTTGTGCAAATATCGTGTCCATGTAGTGAAAGATCATATTCCTATCTTAAGCCATTCAATTGTTCTTCTTATGAACAATGGTTTGAGTGTTAAGTTAACAAAAAGACAAAATTGATGCATGGAAGATATAAATTTCTTCTAAAGAAACCATTAATAATTGTCTTTCCTTATTTGTGTGTAATTTTTAATTTACTATTGTATGAAGTTATTTATTGTATTTCGATGGTGAAAATAAACAAAGATATGAAAATACTGTAATATAAAAATAATTGTCTTTCCTTAGATCTTCCTCAGAGGATGATGGACTGGAATTGTCAAAGTACTGAAATATAAAAATTGAACATATTAAGTTAGTATCAAATATATATATAATTTAGATATGAAAATCATATAATGAAAATACCGTACCGTTTCTGGGATAATAGTTTTATTCTTGTCAACAATCTCATTCATGAATCGCAATACGTAGTACCCACAATCGATGTTGTTTGTTTGACGAGGGCACTGTAAAATAAAACATATAAGTCAATAAAATATTTGTGCATTAATCGTAAAGGCATATATTTGTAAATGAAAATTTAAAGGCATATATTTCAAATCTTTATTGGGATACATGTGATGTTATTAGACTTTTGCTTCGACATTGTAGCACCTCTTTGAGCTCGAAAAACGTGTAAAGCACTATCGAATGAATAAATGTGATTATTATAGCATTAACAAACACATTATTTATATATATATATATATATATATATATATATATATATATATATATATATATATGTAAGAAATAAATGAATATTACTTACGTGTCGAACATAGTCTTTATATCGGAGTGATTGTTGTAATTTTCATGCAAGGGATCCAAATAGTATATAACTTCAGAGGTCGCATTGATTGCAAATAGCACCCAATTGCCCTACTAAACAAAAATTTGGTTAAACAATTTTGTTTATACACAACTAATAAATTAAAATCTCATCAATTAAAAAAGATATGAATAAATAATATATAATTATGTACCCTGAATTATATGGTGCGAAAAACAATTTATCATTTTCTATATTTCCTAATAACATATCTACAATGTAATTCTTTACATTTATTGGATCGAGTTTGCACATCGACAGCTTATGCGGAGACAAGAATGAGTATTTATTTGACAATTTGCGCGTACACACAACCTTCTCATACA
This sequence comes from Cicer pinnatifidum, assembly GCA_037974775.1. Lineage (NCBI taxonomy): Eukaryota > Viridiplantae > Streptophyta > Magnoliopsida > Fabales > Fabaceae > Cicer > Cicer pinnatifidum. The sequence goes on from JBBPBR010000008.1 coordinate 366,247, forward strand.
AAAATATTCAATGAAAATTTTAAACTAGATTAATTATCAATACATTTAATTAATTACCAATAAATGCAATTAAAAGTATTTTTTACCTTATGTACAAGCTCATAACAGTAGCACTCAGCTCCTTATGGTTGAGAAGTTCGTAAATGTGCTCATTTTCGAGAAATTCTTCATACTCGTCTCCGAATATAGCTTTATTCATGGGTATGATGCGCGAATCGTCGTTGCTGCACATTTTCCTTTTTACTTGGATGTCAAGACACGCCATGTATTTAGCAAGACATGGCTGACTTATTTTAGGAGCAGCATCGACCGATTTTCCCCGATCCAGTTTTCTAGCTGCAACTTTGACAACTCTATTACCCTCCAATTTTTTAGGTTTGCTGGCTTTTTTTGGCTGTATGAGTGGTTTATTTAATTGGATCTACAAAAATGAGGTTAAATGTTAATTTATTGAATCTGAAAAAATGACAAACCTTAGGGAATAAATGTGACAAACCTTTCCGGAAGATGTAATTGATTCGTTTATGGGAATCTTTTTATCATTCCCTTTAGGCTTTTTCAACATCCAAATATAAATGTGAAATTAAAGTTAGGAGCAGAAAAAAATCAGCAATTAAATATACATATCAATTAAACATACATTTCAATTAATTAAATATACCTTATTGAGGGCAACAAGATGTGTGGACCATGCCACGTAACTATCAATTGCTTCGCCCAAAAACTACATATCTTCATCGTTGTCCGGTATCGGCAACGGTGCAGTTGGTTCCAAAGCAATAACATGTGATACTTTGACATGGTCCGTATGGATCGGTGTATTGTGCAATACTTCTCCCGAATTATTGTACAATTTTCCTTTTCCGACCTTCCGATGAGTGGGAGAGGACAAGTATATCACGCATAGAGTGACACCCTAAATCAATGGTTAAAACATAAGTACGGTTAATTTATAAGTATATTTAATACATAAGTAATTACATAAGTAAGTAATTAATTACCTCGGGAATACTTTTGAGACCGATGTTGCAACTCGCGGTTTCACTCTCCATTTGTATTTCATGTTGGAGCTAATCTGGGAGTTGCTTGTCTTTGTTCGTCTTCACCAAAAGTGTCACTTGCTTTATAAGGATTTTGAGCTTCTCTAATACTTCCTCATTGGAAGAATTTTGGCGCTTCTCTTGAGAAAAATAGCTTTTGGGAGTTACGCCAAATCCTTCCCCCCTAACCCGACCGGAATACTCAGGAACATTAAACACTTTACCCAGAATGTCCCTGCAACTAGCCTTGTTGCCCTCTTGATTTTCAGAACTTTGTTCGATAATCTCCTAAAATAAATGTAGGATTAAAAAGATAAGTTCAATAACATTTTTAAAATACAATATTAAAAAGTATTCAAGTGATAAAATACAATATTAAAAAATATTAAAGTGATAATATACTTCCACAAAGTTCTATTACTTTTTGAAAATTTTCATTGTCAACCACTCCGTCTTTATTTACACGAGCTTCCTTCCACAATATATGACGACCCAACGGTTGATCGGATTGGGTGTCTTGTCGCTATTCGTTAAGATCATAAACAAAATATTAGTTAAAAATTATAGTTTATAATACAAATTACTTCATTATATAAAAGTGATGTTTAATTACTTACAAGTTTTTTTTATCAAGACGTGCATATCCCTACGTGATTTTTTGTGTGGGTGGGTTGGATTTCTTGCCCTTTTGCGATTTGCCTTACTAATATTCTATATAAAAAAATAGCAATTGTGTAAAAATTTAAAATACGCTACGAATATGAATAATAGAACACAAATGCTAATAAATTAATCACTTACGACAAACGCGGGGTCCGAACGTTTGGATACAAATGTATTCCATTCATCATTTGATATATAATGTTTATATATTCTTGGAGCTTCAGCATTTGTATTTCCTTCTCTATCTTTTAGATAGAAATTAGAAAAGTGAGATCTAAATCCCCGGTGGATATAGTCTGCAATCAAAATAAAGATATAGTTTGACTAAGTAAAGTATTTCAATGAAAAAAATTATAAATGACAAAAGAGTGAATCAAAAAAGTTACTTGAATGTCATTCCATAGTATATCTTTGGCATCCTTCAACGCCTTATATCTCCAATCATCAATCGTAATTGGGATATTTTGTCGAACAACAGCCCCAATGTAACTTACAAACATGGAGCTGTTGGGGTCAATTGGCTGACCACTCTCATTCCAGCCAACCTAATAAACTCATATAGTAAGTACATACTATTAAAAAAAGATAAAAAAAATACACAACAAACAGAGTAAGTATACCTCAAATTTGATGCCATTGCTCCTTGCTGTAATGACCTTTTGCATTATAGTTGCACCACGTCTGACTTCATTTTCATAAGTCTTAGTATTGACAACTTCTTCATTTTGACATTCTAAATCTTTGGTGGTATCCATTTAACTACAACAAGTTCAACATGCAGTATTTTAAGTACATATCAGTATCAATATATCTGAAACAAGCTCAATATGCATTTTAATGATTACAAAAAATTAATAACATCAATACCTGAATAATGAGGGTTCGAAGAAATACGAAATGCGAAGAAAAGAGGGTTCGCAGAAAGTTCGTTCGCAGAAATATGGTTTGAAGAAATACGTAATGAGAGTTGCGTATTTCAATGAAAATATATTGTGTGCAATGGGAGAGATGATCGTGGATGAAAATAAGGTTCGAAATGAAGGAGATGATCGTGGAAATAAGGTTCGTAATAGAAGAGATGATAGGATTTGCAAAGGAAGAGAAGAACAATGAAGGTTGAGATGATAGTAAAGTTTACGTAATGAAGAGGAAACTGAAGCGGTTTACTGTTATATTTAAAACCATTTTACAACGCTTTTTTATAAGTCTTTTACAACGCTTGTTAGGAAAGCGCTCTAAAAGCCCTAAGCCTTTTACAGCACTTGTTTGAAAAGCGCTCTAAAAGACCTCCTTATTTTATTTTTAAGAAGGCTCTTTTATAGCGCTTATTTGAAAAAGCGCTGTAAAAGACCTCCTTGTTTTCTAATATTACATGAATATTTTTTTAAAAGCCTTTTACAGCGCTTGTTGGGAAAACGCTCTAAAAGGCCTCCTTATGTTATTTTAAAAAGGCTCTTTTACAGCGCTTATTTGAAAAAGCGCTGCAAAAGATCTCCTTGTTTTATTATGTTATATGAATGTTTTTTTTAAAGGGTTTTACAGCGCTTTTTCAAATAAGCGCTCTAAAAGGTCTCTTTATTTTATTCTTAAAATGGTCTTTTACTGCCTTTTTCAAATAAGCGCTGTAAAATGCCTCATTGTTTTCTTATGTTATATGAATGTTTTTTTTAAAGCTTTTTACAACACTTTTTCAAATAAGCGCTCTAAAATGTCTCTTTATTTTATTTATAAAAGGGTCTTTTACAGCGCTTATTTGAACAAGCGTTGTAAAAGACCTCTTTGTTTTTTTATGTTATATGAATGTTTTTTGTAAAACCTTTTACAACGCTTTTTCAAATAAGTGTTGTAAAAGACCTCATTGTTTTATTTTTATATTTAAGGCACTTTTTCAGTTCAGTACAGTTCATGTAAATTACTAATTTATATTCTGTTCCAGTTCATGTAAATTACTAGTTTATAATAAATTACATGAACTTAGTATAAAACACTCAAATCAAGCTAAATAATTAATCATAAAATAAATTAGTCAGAAAATAATTAATCAGAAAACCAAATACATGACTTCTTTTCCTGGTGGGATTCACATTTGTTTGTCCATTTACAATATGAAACGATGGATTAATCCAAATTCCCTCATCATGATCATCTCTAAGATATAAACCATCATCAGTTGAATCAACTTCATGTAGTTGTTGTGATGTTGCAAATAAAAGATCATTACCAACATCTTCATCATTATTGTTATCATCACTTATTTTATTGGTCGATAGGACAACAAACCATTTATCATCAGAAGGATCAGTGACATAACACACTTGTTGAGCTTGCGACGCTAAAATAAAAGGCTCGTCTTTGTATTCCGCCCTATTAAAATCGACAAGCAAGAATCCTGACTCATCAAACCGAAAAAGCGTTGTAAAAACCATATAACATTATGCGGAAACGCTATATGACCCTACAAAAGCACTTTTTTCACAGCGCTTGTCAAAAAAGTGTTGTGATAGGCTACGTTATTTTTAAAATATATTTACAACAGCCCTTGTATTTAGTAAGCGCTGTAAAATGAGCGCTATTAAATGACATTTTTCGCGTAGTGAGTGCAAATACATCACAAGTAGAATTGATATATCAACTATGTTGACACTCTAAACCTATCACTTATCACTTGTATCACTCTAATAAATTTATTAAATAAAAAATAAGGTTATTGAGTAGACCACTATTATATTCCCTCAAAGTATAGGACACAATTACTTTAGTCATTCACTCGGTCAAAAACTCAAATTAATTATCGAATCATAAAAAGATTAATCACTTTAGTTCTATAATAGCAAAAAATGACTATTTAGACAATAACTTATATTTTTCAAAGACTTTTACTATAATAAGTTGTATCTTTCAAGAAATATATTGATAATTTGAAGATTAATTTGAATTTTTGGCTAAGTCGGGACCAAAATGACAACGCCCTACACTTTTTGTTTTTTTTTTGTCTTTAGATGAAATAGTAATTAAACGTACACACCATTACAAAGTTTCTTTTTGAATTTGCGACATAGTATTCAACTTAATAATATCAATTTTTGCATGATGAACTAGATCTTAGAGATATAGCACCCTATATTTTACCATCAAGTAATTAGTCTCATGGGACGAAAACATAACAAAACAGAAAAGTAATGGGTCGAGGATGATGATGATGCTGTTTTCCATTTTTTGTTTTAAAAAATATAACTAAAAATTATTTTATCTTAAAATAAGCACTTCATCGTTTAAGAGAGAGAACTTATTTGAGGTTGAAGGATTTGATAGGATGAAGTAATTTTTATGAGATAAGTGTTATTAACAAAAGTAGACTGCAAACATAGAAGCTTAAAATAAGAGGAAGATGAGGCGCAAACTTGTTATTTTTATTACTTTCATTATTGTATTTTGTTTGATTATTTTTAGGTCAAATATAAATTGAAGTGATATCTATTTAAAATTGAATGTAATTGAAGTATATTTTATTTAATTTTCTAACAATAACTACAAAATATAAAAATTAAATATATTATTATTTAGTTTTAGAATTGTTAATTTTAATTGACTGAAAAAAATGAAAGTTCTATACATATATTCAAATAATTTAGTTATTATGTTTCTCAATACAGAAAAGAGAGCAATAATATCATTGAAACAAAATTTTGTAGTTTAAATGAGATGATGGTGGTTGGTTGGTCACATTCTTCGCATACGTGTCCATGGATATAGGTGGAGGACTATTAATCCAGATTCATGATCTTCAACTAGTAACTATTATCAAACTTTTACGTGTTTAATTATTGATATATAATTTAGTGTAATTTTACTTTTTAATTGTAAATTATTTTAATTAATATGTGTATTTTTTTAGTAGTTATACGATATTTAAACATAATAAAATTAATGTATTTTTCGATAAGAAAGTTTACGAAAAATATAAAAAATCGTAAAATGAATATATTTTATTTAATTGAATTGTGTAAAGTTCTAAAAATTTGTGTTAATTATGTGACTTGTGAAAATTGCAAAACTTGTGAGAATTGAAATTCTAATTTTTTCAACTTGTAAAAGTGTTTTGTAAAAGTGTTTTTCCTCATATAATCATGGATGGCTGCTTCAATTGTTATATCATTTTGGCTAAGTACTTTTTAGTCGCACTTAAACAAAATAAATTGATAAACAGTAAAATATCATTGGTATGCTTGTCATTCAATTAAAAATATTAAATATATATATATATATATATATA
>JBBPBR010000008.1:372762-387739 GCA_037974775.1 Cicer pinnatifidum
AGTAGAAAATTAGTGAATTAGAATTATATAACTGTTATATATATATAAAACCTATATATTTAAAGCATATCAAATTAGATATGTGCTACAATATTGTGGTTATTAGAAGAGAGAATGTTAAATCAAAACAAAAAAACTGAAATCAGAGAGAAAGAAATGAGAGATAGAGAGTTGTTGAAATAATGTAAAAAAACTTGCAATAAAAGATTCAAATTAGAAGCATATAGAAAAACATAGAATTTATAATTTATAATTTAAGAATTGGGAAGTCTGTCAATGAAGCACATTAGATTTTTTATGACCAAAAAGAGTATGCCATTAAATGAAAGTGAACGTGCACTCTTTCTCCTGATTTTGTTTCCTCATCTCTAAATACACCACGAGAAGATAAAATCCAATAAGAGTTAAAAAATTATAGGCTTAGATGAGTATTCATCTTAGATAAAAAAAAAAAAAATTATGAATTTTTGCTTTTGTTGATTCAAAATTATGAACAGTAGGCCATATTTTTCTATCTTGTGTACCTTGTATTCCCACTCTATCTTAACTGAAAAGATTTCAAAACAGAACAGATCAACAAATTTCAAAAAAAAAAAAAAAGATTTAATATATAACAATTTATTAGTTTTCTATTATTAAAAAACTAAAGTTTTTTGACAAAAACAAATTAATAAATACCTGAGACAACGTAGATGGCCGCACAATACGTAGAGAATATGAGGGTTCCTAGAGTAGAGCTGATGAGGGTTCGTAAATTTGTTTTAAATTTATTTTTATTTATTTAAAAGCAAATGATATTTATTTGAACGCACATGTCTTTTACAGCGCTTGTGAAAAAAGCGTTGTAATAGGTAATTTAATTATTTGAAAGTGCATATTGTTTACAACGCTTGTATAAAAAAGCGCTGTAAAAGCCTTATAACATTATGCAGAAACGCTATATGACCCTACAACATCGCTTGTTGTAAGACCCATAATTTTAAAGTGTATTTTATGTATTTTGGTGTATTTTTGGTAGTGAAGTCGGAGGCTTTTTGGCCAAAGTCATTAATATTTTGGAGTTATAAGACCAAAAAGGTATTTTGATGCCCGATTAGAATTACTCGCCGATAAATAAATTAAATTAACTGCGGTGAATCTTTTGTGAAGAGTTTAATGCGATATGGGTGAAAGGATAATTTAATAAATATCTAAAGATTTGGAGATATTTGTTAATTATTATTAATATATATATATATATATATATATATATATATATATATATTTGTGTGTGTTTATATATATAGAAAAGGAAGGGAAGGAATTGAAAAAGAAAAGAAATAGAAAGGAAAGAAAAAGGAAGAAAGGAAAAGAGAAGGAGAGAAACAGAAAATTCCATCTTCTTCCTCCCCTGCCTCGCGTGCGTTCTTCCTCCTTCCTCCATCTTCATCCATTTTTGTTCTTCCTTGCTTCCTTGAATTCGAAATTGATAGTAGGTGATAGGAAAAGGATTTCTCAACTTCACTCTTCCTCTTTGATCCGAAAACGAAGAAAAACGGTTTAGGGATTTCAAAATCGTCAAACACAAATCTTCCCGTTTCTTCTAGATCTAAGCTTCGTTTCACGAAGAGATAAAAGGGAAATTTGCTCACCTCCGTGCTACGGTGCTAGTGAGCTAATTTTGGAAGCGGCGTTGCGAGCGGAAAATTTACCGGATTTAATCACGGTGCCGTAATCGCACGTTAGAGCTAACGCGAAGGTAAGGGCTCCTTCCAAACTTTTAGTTTGCATTTAGGGACTTACTTGTGGTTGTGTGGAAAAGATTTTGTTAGGGTTGAAGCGTTGATTTGGGGAAAAACGAATTAATGTTTTATGGGTGAAATTCTAATGTGGGGTTTTGGTGATGTTGATGAATGTTTCATGGAAAATGAATTTACCTCATTTATGTATGATTTTGAGTAAATGAAATTTGTTGTGTTTGAGTGATGGATTGTGTTGATTTGTGTCGTCGTATTCGGCGTGTTCATATTTGATAATTATAGAATTTGAGATGTGTTTTGTGAGGTTTGTGTGGAAAAATGATTTGGTGTGAATTATGGAGTGAATGTGAAAGTATGTTTGAGTTTGTTTTGTGTGGAATTTGAAAACCATTAAGTTAAACGAGTATTAAGAATGGGGAATCTCTTAATTTCTTGTTTACTTAATATTGTTTTGGAAAATCGTTTAAGTTAAATGAGAATTAAGAATGGGGAATATCTTAATGTCTCGTTTACTTAATATTTGTTTTGAAAAAATCGTTTAAGTTAACTGGGCGTTAAGAATGGGGAATCTCTTAATGTCTTGGTTACTTAATGTTTGTTTTGGAAAATCTTTTAAGTTAAATGAGAATTAAGAATGGGGAATCTCTTAATGTCTCGTTTACTTAATATTTGTTTTGAAAATCGTTTAAGTTAAATAAGTATTAAGAATGGGGAATCTCTTAATGACTTATTTACTTAATGTTGTTTTGGAAAATCATTTAAGTTAACTGGGCGTTAAGAATGGGGAATCTCTTAATGTCTTGGTTACTTAATGTTTGTTTTGAAAATCGCTTAAGTTAAATGAGTATTAAGAATGGAGAATCTCTTAATGTCTCGTTTACTTAATGTTTGTTTTAGTAAACCGTGCAGACCCGTGATAGGTGGCACCTTGGTAAACGGTACGGGCCCGTGATAGGCAGTACGTTTATGGTTTACAATTTTTGGTAAGTTATGCAGACCCGTGATAGGTGGCACCTCGGTAAACAGTACAGACCCGTGATATATGGTACGTTTACGACTTACGTTTATTGGTAAACGGTACGGGCCCGTGATAGGCAGTACGTTTATGGTTTACGATTTTTGGTAAGTTGTGCAGACCCGTGATAGGTGGCACCTCGGTAAACAGTACAGACCCGTGATAGGTGGTACGTTTACGACTTACGTTTCTTGGTAAACGGTACGGGCCCGTGATAGGCAGTACGTTTATGGTTTACGATTTTTGGTAAGTTGTGTAGACCCGTGATAGGTGGCACCTTGGTAAACGGTACGGGCCCGTGATAGGCAGTACGTTTACGACTTACGTTTCTTGGTGAATTGTGTTTGTCCGTGAGAGACTGCACAGGGGTTTGTCCGTGAGAGACTACGCCCTGGTGAATTGTGTTTGTCCGTGAGAGACTACGCCCTGGTGAATTGTGTTTGTCCGTGAGAGACTGCACATGTGTTTGTCCGTGAGAGACTACACCCTGTTAAATTGTGAATTGTTGGTTCATTTTGTCCGTGTGGGTATTGTGTTATAAGTGTTAAGTGTTATATTTTGGAATTTGGTGATAACATGTGTGATTGCAATACTATTTTGAAACCCATGATGTTGTAGTAATTATGTCATAAGTGTTAAGTGTTATGTTTTGGAATTTGGGGATAGCATGTTTGATTGCAATACTATTTTGAAACCCATGATGTTGTAGTAATTATGTCATAAGTGTTAAGTGTTATGTTTTGGAATTTGGTGATAGCATGTTTGATTGCAATACTATTTTGAAACCCATGATGTTGTAGTAATTATGTCATAAGTGTTAAGTGTTATGTTTTGGAATTTGGTGATAGCATGTTTGATTGCAATACTATTTCGAAACGCATGATGTTGTAGCGATTGCTTTATTAGTGCTAAGTGTTAAGATTTGGGATTATGTATGAATGTGATTGAGTTAGTTTATGAATTTTTGAAAGAATACACAGGGAAATCGATTTACCCAATCGATTTGATGAGTTACAGGGGCCCTATCTTTCACGAAATCGATTTACCCAATCGATTTTGTAATATGTTTTTCAAAACCCTTTAAGAAATTGATTTGGTAAATCGATTGGATTCATTCCATGGGCTCTGTCTTTCAGGAAATCGATTTACCCAATCGATTGATTTAAGCCTAGAGTTCAATTTTCACTAAAAACTTTCAGGAAATTGATTTCCCCAATCGATTGGCTCAGTAGAAAATCTTATTTTGAGTTAGATAATTGATTGCTTAAGTGATTTATCAATGTTTTGGTCAATTATATATTACTTGATGGATTGAGAACTTTATTTTGATTTCATTTTTATTTGGCAAGTATGACATGAACTTTTAGCATATGGAAAATCCTTTTAAGGTGCATGCTTAGTGGAAAGGGTATTTTGTGCATTTGAAAACTTAAATGTTATGTGTTAATTGTTAATTTCGGTTGGTGACCCTTTACAACTATTATGGAAATCTGGGCTTTGCCCTCAGATGATAGCTAGGACTATCCTACCGGTTCATACCTTGTGGATGGGGATGTAGATGGGAATGCTTGACTGGAGCTACGTTAGGAGGATCTCACGGGGCGCGTGGAGATCACTCAGGGTGTTTAGTGGTTTTGTAAAATGATCATACTAGGTTGACACTGTGGGAACTGATGTCTTTCTTTTGGGTTGTTTTTTTATTTGTAAACTGGAAGACTGTACCACTTTTGATATGTAAACATTTTGAATTCATATTTTGTGAACTTTTTCCGCTGCTTGTAAATTATAATGACTTAAATGTTTGTCCAAGGGTATTTCCCTTGGTCATTGTTCTGTTTTATTTTAATTACTTTCAAAAAAAAAATACACCCTCGCTTTGAAAAACGGGGTGTTACACTTGTCACGAAAACCGCTGTGATAGGCTCCATTATTTTTAAAATATATTTACAACATCGCTTGTATTTAGTAAGCGTTGTAAAAGAAGCGTTATTAAATGACATTTTTTCGCGTAGTGAGTGCAAATACATCACAAGTAGAATTGATATATCAACTATGTTGACACTCTAAAACTATCACTTATCACTTGTAACACTCTAATAAATTTATTAAATAAAAAATAAGGTTATTGAGTAGACCACTATTATACTCCCTCAAAGAATAGGACACAATTACTTTAGTCATTCACTCGGTCAAAAACTCAAATTAATCATCGAATTATAAAAAGATTAATCACTTTAGTTCTATAATAGCAAAAAATGACTATTTGGACAATAATTTATATTTTTCAAAGATTTTTACGATAATAAGTTGTATCTTTCAAAAAATATATTGATAATTTGAAAATTAATTTGAATTTTTGGCTAAGTCGGGACCAAAATGACAACGCCCTACACTTTTTTTTTTTTTTTTGTCTTTAGATGAAATAGTAATTAAACGTACACACCATTACAAAGTTTCTTATTTGAATTTGCGACATAGTATTCAACTTAATAATATAAATTTTTGCATGATGAACTAGATCTTAGAGATATAGCACCCTATATTTTACCATCAAGTAATTAGTCTCATGGGACGAAAAAATAACAAAATAGAAAAGTAATGGGTCGAGGATGATGATGATGCTGTTTTCCATTTTTTGTTTTAAAAAATATAACTTAAAAATTATTTTATCTTAAAGTAGCACTTCATCGTTTAAGAGAGAGAACTTATTTGAGGTTGAAGGATTTGATAGGATGAAGTAATTTTTATGAGATAAGTGTTATTAACAAAAGTAGACTGCAAACATAGAAGCTTAAAATAAGAGGAAGATGAGGCGCAAACTTGTTATTTTTATTACTTTCATTATTGTATTTTGTTTGATTATTTTTAGGTCAGATATAAATTGAAGTGATATCTATTTAAAATTGAATGTAATTGAAGTATATTTTATTTAATTTTCTAACAATAATTAAAAAATATAAAAATTAAATATATTATTACTTATTTTTAGAATTATTAATTTTAATTGACTGAAAAAAATGAAAGTTCAATACATATATTCAAATAATTTAGTTATTCTGTTTCTCAATACAGAAAAGAGAGCAATAATATAATTGAAACAAAATTTTGTAGTTTAAATGAGATGGTGGTGGTTGGTTGGTCACATTCTTCGCATACCAGTTGGGTGGAGGACTATTAATCCACATTCATGATCTTCTTGTCGACACGGTCCACGATATTCTCTATATTTCAAAACTTTATTTATATATATAATAATTATGTATTATTAATTATTTTTTATATATACAATAACTATAAATTATTAAATGATAAATAAGTTATTAAAATATCCTCTTACGTTTATGATTTTGAGAATAGTCTCTAATTCCTTGTTATATTTATACAACTATATCATATCATATCAAACTACATCAATATAATTTATTTACAATGTTTACTTTTAGCTATGCATCAATTATTTGTGCACTCTTAACATTCCTATGCATCTTGAAACAAATCCATCGTCAAAGAAGTTGTAGATACCCTGCCTTTATAGATTATCCTTTTATTGGCATGTTGTTACCTCTCATTCAAAACATGTGGCGAATTCATGATTTCGAAACTGAGACACTCATACAACTCCATAAAACTGTTGAATTCAGGGGACCTTGGTTTACCAACATGAAATATTTGGTCACTAGTGACCCTATCAATGTTCATCACATCATGAGCAAGTCTTTTGACAACTATGTCAAAGGTCCTGAATTTTCTGAAATTTTTGAAGCTTTTGGTGATGGAATATTGACTAGTGATTCGGATAAATGGAAATACCATAGGTCTCTTTTTCACTCTGTTTTCAAACAGAGAGAGTTTGAAATTTTTCAAGAGAAAATCTTACACAAAAAATTGGAGACAAGCTTGCTTCCTATGTTGGATCATATGGAACAACAAGGGTCAGTTTTTGATCTACAAGATGTCTTTAGTCGTTTAACATTTGACAACATTTGTTCCATAACTCTTGGATGTGATCCTAAGTGTCTTTCAATTGACTTCCCCTATGTTGTTTGTGAGAAGGCTTTTGACCAAATTGAAGAAGGTATATTCTATAGACATGTTACTCCAAAATTTATTTGGAAGTTGCAAAAATTACTTGGAATTGGTCATGAGAAAAAAATGACCAAAGCATGCAAAGAATTTAATCAATTTATATATGCAAGTATTGAGTCCAAAAAAGAGGAGCTAAGAAAAGGTAGCAAAAATGTTGAATTGGTTGATTTGTTAACACATTTTATGAGAAAAGATAACGAATCACAACATGTAATACATGATGACAAGTTTCTAAGAGATGCTGCATTCAATCTCATTGCAGCAGGGAGAGATACTATCACTTCGGGACTTACATGGTTTTTTTATCTTGTTTCAAAACATCCTTTAGTCGAAACTAAAATACTTGAAGAGATTAAAGAAAATTTCAAAATTATTAATATTGAAAAGAAGTTAAGTGTGAATGAGTTGAAAAAACTAGTTTATCTTCATGGTGCTATATGTGAGACTCTAAGGCTTTTTCCTCCTGTACCCTTTGAGAGAAAAGAAGTAGTGAAAGGTGATATACTTCCAAGTGGACACATTGTTGATCCTAATACAAAGGTACTATTTTCTTTCTATTCAATGGGGAGATTTGAAGATATATGGGGAAAAGATTGCTTGGAGTTCAAGCCAGAGAGATGGATATCGGAAAGAGGAGGAATTGTTTATCAACCATCTTACAAATTCCCAATTTTTAATGCTGGACCTAGGACTTGTTTGGGTAAAGACTTTTCCTTCATTCAAATTAAGATGATAGCAACTTCTATTTTGTGCAACTATTGTGTCCATGTTGTTCAAGGTCATATTCCTACTCCAAGCCATTCAATTATCCTTCATAGCAAGAATGGCTTGAAAGTTAGGATTACAAAAAGACAAAATTGATGCATGGAAGATATTGATTTTACAAGAAGAAACCATTAATAATTGTGTTTGCTTGTTTATGTGTATTTATAATTTATTATTATATGATGTTATTTGTTGTATTTCGGTTGTGAAAATAAATAAGGAATTATATATTAATATTAATCTTTAATTGCGAGATTCTTGAATTTTATTGTTATTAATCAAAATGTTATTTTTTTCGTGTTCATATTATATGACTTTTAGGATTTTTTCATTCAGATGCATTATGATTCTTTATTTTTTAAATTTTATTGAAGCGATGGAAATGAATTGAGATTCATTAATATTAAATATTAGTGTATTGAACTTTTATTTTAATTTTTATTATATATACTCTTTATATGTCTTGTATTCATATTTTATTGATTGCTCTTAATGAAATCGTACCTTCTTTCTCCTACTCTCTCTTCCTATATTATTTGTTGGATCTTTGTTGGTGACAATTGCTGCAAGACTTTAATAGTGAAGTTGTTGATGAAGATTCTATGTAGCAAATTCCAAAGCGTGTTGTTACACTAGCCTTTAGGTTCGATTCGCCCCCACTAATTGGATGCAAATGAGACTACCAGTGAATCCCCTTCAGGGTACTTTGGAAACCTTGATATGATTTGCACTATCACACCAAGAATATCTCTCAATAGTATGTTACAAAATAATGTTACTTATTCTTTTCTCATGCATTAGAAAAGAATAAGTTGACTTAGTATATGAAAGAAATGGATGGCAATTGCTTGAATTCGTTGTTTGCATTATGTCCAAAGTGGCCCTATTTATAGGAAAATAATGTCACTTGGGAATAGTTGCAATTCTTATCCTGCCACTGTTTGCGAAGGGTCATATATAATTACCGTTCATGTATTAACTGAAGTTCTGCAATGGTCTGGTGGTAAAACGTTATGCCTGCTCGCGTGGGAATCGAGTTCGAGCCTTCCTTGCACCTTTTCATTTTAAATCAACAGTTGTGCCTTTTCAAAATCGAATTTTTCCAAAAATAAATAGGAAACGTGCATTCAAACTCGGGTTCTAGCATTCGGACACAACCAATACACCAACATGAACTTCATGTCAACTAAATCCAATTATAGATACATATATTATCCAATATTTTGGAAATATCTCACATTATTTACACTTAAAAGACACATTAAGTTTGATGAATTTCAATATATTCATCTTTTTAATATTATATATGGCATTTAAGATCATTTTCATGTGGGAGGTGGTGTTATTTTTAGGGACGGTACGTAGTGGTTGGTTGTTTTGAGTTTTATCTTGCAAATTAACTATTAATGTTGGTCATTAAAAGAGTTGGAATAAGCTCATGTTATTCTTTTATTCTTATCTTTATTATATTTTTTTGATCTTGCTCTTTGGAGATTACGTAACAAATGATATAACTGCTTTCAGTTAAGTTTCTTTCATGCAATTCAACATTTATGATATCCATCAGAAAAAATCTAACACTACAAAAAAATTGACCTATCGTGACATGCAAAATGTGTCACTAAACGTTAAAAACTGTAGGTAAAAGTTGATAATACTTTGAGTGACACTCAAATTTAGTGTCAACTTTAAGGGAGCGATCTGCTACACTTTAAAGACTGTCGCTGCATGTTCTGAGGATTGTCACTACATGTTTTTTATTTCTACCTACAATAATGACTGTCACTAAAAACCTAGAAAAATATAAATAAATAATACAAATATGTGACAGTTATTGGAATTTATTACCATATACATATAATAATAATACGTACAACAACAAACATGGAATAACATACACATATACAATAGTATATGACCAATTGATATTCCTTGTGGATACAATTTGAATATTTGCTAGCAGAATTTGAGTCAAAGAAATATTACCAGCTACATGCCTTGTATAACAGTTTGAGAGCAAAGCTACAGTATTCATCAACCTAAAATATTTCAAGATGATCAAATGTCAGAACCAAACAAGTTAATTGCCTTTTTAGTTAAATACAAATAGTATTGTCTCCAAATATGTCTCGCGTAACAAAATGAACACACAAGCATATGCTTCCTAGTTCGTTGACTCCATTAAAGAGAAATCTTCTTAATAAATCCTATGGCACAAAATCGAAAGTGAAAATCTTCTTAATAAAAAATTGATAAGGATCATATAATATGAGTAGGTCAATTTAATTCAGCCTTAGTAGTTAAGGAAATTTAAATTACTAAACCACTGTATCTTAATGTTAATTGCTTTTCTTATTTGTTTAACACGACTAATATTTGAATGAGTAAAACTATCTAAAATGAAACACATATGCGTATAACAATACTTGGAAGTTGAGTAAACAGAGGTACAATGTCAAAAACAATCAACATGACTCATTTGACTTTTTATCAAAAATTGTCACATGCAACCTAGATTTGGCGGATTAACACCCATGCAATGCAACCTGCATTAAGCTCAAATGCATGGTAAACTGGTGATTTGTATAATATTGAATTGAATATGCAAACTACCAATGGTTTTGCAATTTGGGGAAATGGTTAAAGACTGCAAAAGTACTAGCCGATAACCCCTAACGAATTCCAATTTATTTTGGTATCCATAATAACTAATGAATGAAAGAAAGCTTAAAAAAATCAATATAAAAGTGTATTACCAACCAAGACAAGCAAAACCAGCAGCTGATGAAGCCAATCCAGCTGCAGTGGGGAAGTTGTTGGAGGGACGTTCTTCAATATACACTGCAGCTTGGCCTAATGCAGGTAAGAGAGCTTGCTCAACATATCCAATTTGTAACTTTAAGGAATATATACCACAATAATTAATCATTTCACTAAGTATGTTATCATAATCACTCCAAGGAACTTCACTAATGAAACAAGATATTATCAACGAAAGTAATTTATCATCAAACAGGATTCGAAGATAGATAATTAAGTGGAATATATTAAGGTCTCGATTTCTACCTGCTGCGATTGGATTGAAATTTGATATTAAGGTCTCGATGTGTTGAGTACGAGATACAAAAGTTCCAAGAACCAACATGCTCTGGGAGCAAGCATCTGGAGATAAAAGCAATCACCACAGTTAATGATCAGGGTCAAGAAGAAATGAGGAGATGTAAAAGCAAATCTTGCCTGGGTATGCTTCTCCCATCCAGTGCATTCCTAGCCGAAGAAGCAGTCTCAACATCAGTGAACTGAACCAAAGCCTACCCAGAAATAACATAGAGTGAATACTGATATTGATAAGATGCAATAAAAGAAGTGCAATTCACTATTTCACTAACCTGAAAACATGTAGTCTTTTCAAATGTGGCAATTTTGTGTACAAAACCAAATGCAGAAAAAACCAGAATAAAGAATAAAGAAATATATTGATTCTACTCCAAATCAGCTATTATCATTATGCATTAGAAAAAATACGGTTGTAAATTACACAGTTTACCCAAACAAGGCACATGCAACCTCATACACAAATCCAAATCAACTAGTTAACTCAGTATCACTTACCAAGTGAATAACATCAATGCTCACATCTCCGACTTCAACACCTTCAATTGTTACCAGCAAGACATTTTCAGGGCCTTTGTTGTTGACAATTTCGTGTCTATTAGAATATTGAATGTAAACAGTCTTGCCAAGAACCTGAGCAGGCTCGGAAGATGAGGCATAATATGAAACCATTGAAATTGCTTGATTTTGATCTGCCTGGTAAAGCATATATATGAAGTAGGAGAATCAATAAAGCACAGATCAAGATGGGTCATTAAATATAAGAAAGCTTATGATGCAGCTCATGAATATAGTTTAAATTTCAATTTTCAAGTCATCGTTGTTGTTCTCTAGGCAGTTTTCATTGACATGGTGTTCAAATTAAGTAAAAAAATCTAAAAGAATATACAGAGAAGCAAGTTTGATCACCAGTTGCGGAACAAATAATATAAGTCTACATATTTCCAATTGATATTCACTTGCATTAAGACTTCTAAGATTTCCATCATACATTTAACTTCATTTGTCTTTGAAAATATAAAACATTTGCTAAACATTCTATCTAAAAAGTAAAAACTTCTCCATAACTAATCATCTCTATAATCTAGTCTCTAGTTCAATCTCTTTCATAAAGACCTAGGAAGCAAGAATAAAATTCACTGCAAGACACACATTCAGTCTAAAGTGTCTATGCTAAATTCGAATTTCTGGTAAATATTCCCTCTGTTCCTTTTTAATTGTCGTTTTTTGACATTTTACACATAACAAGACAGCTAATAAATTTTGTCACTTTTGATACTGTTATTCATCGTTTTCTTGTAATACCCTTAATCGTTTAGTGTCTTAGTGCATCTATTTCTCTCTTCACAATAAATAATTAGGGGTATTATTGACAACCCAATAACTAATGACACATTGAACTTTGAAAACGACAAATAAAAACAAAATTTTCCTACAAATGTGACAATTAAGAAGTACAAAGTATCCATCTTCCATTTTATCTCATTCTCTCTCAAAATTCATCACTAAGCTTACAAACCTTGTAGCACCAACAATTGTGATTGAAGGCGTGTCCTAATGACACATTGATTACATTCAATTATTAGTGGTGTCTGGAATTTGTCCCACTTCCGTTCGCACTTTCAAAGAACACGCTTACTGTGTCTATTCCTCCGTTTGGAACCCTCGTCACGGCGATGTGTTTGCTTCCGTTTCCGTTGATTGCAAACATGCACAAGTTAGCAAGCAATTTCTCAAACACAATCACAACTCCGAAAATAAGAAACAAATTAAATAGCAAAAAAAAATCAGCCAAGCTTCTCAGTTACTTGCAAATGCATGAGAGATTAAATAAAAAACATAAATACAAATCCCTGAACGAACACACTCAAATCGAACAAAGCAGAGTGAGATATTCAAGTGTCATTATAAATTGTTGCTAGTTTTAGAAAACACCTGAGAAAATAGGTAAGAAGCGGCTCAACACAACAATGACGGCGAGGTCGGGAATAGCTTTTACGGTGTGAACCGGAGCTGTAGTTGAAGATTGAGGGATTTTGG
Organism: Cicer pinnatifidum; assembly: GCA_037974775.1. Taxonomy (NCBI): domain Eukaryota; kingdom Viridiplantae; phylum Streptophyta; class Magnoliopsida; order Fabales; family Fabaceae; genus Cicer; species Cicer pinnatifidum. Next base: position 385,522 of record JBBPBR010000008.1, read on the forward strand.
GAGTGACGGTTTCGCACGAATCAGATATAGATGTTGATGCAACAAGAAACACAACGGTTATACGTAGATAGAAGAAGACACAAATCATTGGAACACGGTTAAGTTCGGAGAGAGTGGAGAGTCGCAGAGATAAAAGTTGAAAATCTGAGAATGAAGGACAACGAATATCCATCAAGAATATGAGCGTCACAACATTAAACCAAAGTGTTTTTGAGATGTTAAATGAAAAAGGGAAGTGAATCTGTTTTCTTAAACCCTTTACCTACAGTTAGTGACACTCAATCTGTAACTAAAAGCGTCAATTCCTTTGTAGTAAGAAGGTAGTCGTTTATTTTTGTGAAAATATATTTTTTTTCTTTCTAAAATGTCAAAAATATAGACTACAAAATATTTCATCTTGTCTCCATCACAATAATTTACATCAAGAATTTTAAGTTGTAATATTGAAAAATTATAATAAAAGTATAATTTTAAAATAAAATAAAAAACCAAAAGAAATATTCTTTTCACAAAGTAAATACTTCCTAAGACATTAAAGTTTTTTATGTTTACAACGCAAGGACTAAAGTTGAATACAATAATAAACTTATTAAAAGATAAATAATGTTATTTAATCTAATAATTTTTTAAGAAAACAATCGATTATATGAGTTATTTTATTTAATAACTCAATAAACGATAAATTTTATTAATTCAATTATTGATAATTGATAAATTATATTAATAATTAAATATACAAAATTTTATATAAATATAAAATTTATAGCTACGTAATATAACGATCAATATTTATTTATATATTTTAAAAATTTATCATACATTAATTTGAAATTATTTAGTAAAATATCAAATATTTTAAAATTTTATAAAAGTGTGTGACATTGATCTATCTACTAAAATATTTTAATTTAAAAATTTAATTAATATTACTTATTATTTATATTAAATTATTTAACGAATAATTTATTACATAATTAATTGTGGTGAACTTACTTATGGTCCATTTTTTACATTGAGGTACCTTATTTTATGGGTAACTATCGAGACGTTGCATTGAATATGTATATCACTTTTAACAAAAAAAAAATCATTTTAAAAGTTTTAGCATTCGAGGTGTAACGATACTAACAATTAGGGGTGGAATTCGGCGGCTATAGGCGGTTTTGAGCCAAAAATGTGAAATCGGTCCAATCTACGGATATGATGTATTGGTCCAATTTCGTCTATTTTTTAAATCGAGTACGTCGGGTTCGGGTAGATCGGGTGTCGGTTATGTATGGGTTGGGTAAAAACGGGTTGGACTTTATTAGACTTTTTTACTTTTTTTTTTTCTTCTAAATTATTTAGCCTTTTTTTGGACTTTATGAATTTTTGCTTTTGTTGATCCAAAATTATGAACAGTAGGCCATATTTTTCTCTCTTGTGTACCTTGTATTCCCACTCTATCTTTCAACTTCTTCTTCTTTATGCCCACAAAACTGAAAATGAAATGTTTGTTTCATTTCAATTTTTAAAACACTACATAAAGTATATAAATATTAAGTTAAATGGACATATATTATCAATATAAATAATTTTCTATTAATATTTAGCAAAAATTATTGATTACATTATTATTATTTTTTATGACAATTAGGATGTAGTGAAATAACAAAATCAATTATTAAATATATAAAATTATTTACATTATCATTTTCTCGAAATATATTTATTTTATATGCATATGTGGGGCAAAGTGGTTATACCCGGTTTATTATATGGGTAGATAAGTAGTTGCCATTAAATATACTTATCATCCCTAATATCTTTCTACCTTTAGTAGACTATTCTCTTGCATGCCAACTAACATTTCTACATGGGCGAATTTGAATAAATAATTTAAAGTGTTAAATTTTTAAAATTTTTATTGATAAATTAAATATAGTATTTTCTATATATTAAAATTTTATATTGTAAATTCGTGATATAAACACTCAATATTTTTACAAATACAACTGTAAAAGAAAAAGAAAAAATAAATTAAAAAATTACATAGACTTAAAAGAGACAGAGTTTTGAATATAACATATTCCTTTGGTTAGTATGTTTGAAGAAGAATAAAAAACTAAACAAAAAAGAAAGTGAGTTCGTTTGAGTTTATACAATTTTTTTCAAAAAATTAAAGTCAAACTAATAATAACATATTGATTTGATTTAGTTCAATCATGTTAAGATTAAT
>JBBPBR010000008.1:413572-428193 GCA_037974775.1 Cicer pinnatifidum
TAAATACATTAAATTTTTCAGTTATTCATTTTAGAGATAATAATTATTAATTTGTTTTAAAGTGTAATATGGATATTATTTGCAAGTAATTATAAAATTAATCATTCGAATTGATAGAACTACAATGGACAAAAAATATCTCCTTCATAGTTTTGACACTATTGTATTTTTATGGTTGAATTAAAACTCATAACCTATTGTTAACTTTGAAGACACATAGATTATCTCATCCAAATACTATTGAGATAAACATGTATAATAACATCTTATAAAATGTTATGGCAAATTATAATATTAGTCACAATCTAATTTAGTTCAATATTTAAAAAATATTTAAAATTTTAATAATCATATATGTCGTCTCTTATAATATAGTTAAAATAATAATTTAAATTATATTAATTCGATAAAAATACGAAAATATAAGTTTGATTTTATTTGATTTATTTTGGTCTTTAACTAACGAGAATGATTTATCATTATTTAATTTAAAAAAAAATATTTATTATGAATCCGCAGTAGAGTAGTGATGCCACCATAAAATAGTTTAAAAAATGAAGGATTTGAAAATTAAAAGTGAAGCACAATGGATGATGATGAATGATATATAAATGTTGTATTAGGAAGTTTGAATTTGCAGTGTGAGAGAGAGAGAGAGTGAAAATGGAATGTTATGATTCTCTTCTTCAGAAAATTGGAACCCCACAACCAGCCCTTCAAAAACTCGCTGTGATTTCAATCTTCTCCAACATTCGATCATCTCCTAATCATCTCAATCCACAATCCCAACGCGCCATTTCTATCTGCCTCACTTCTTCTTCACCTACTGTCGTCGATGAATCACTCCGTCAATTATGCCGTCTTGTCACTGACGCCGTTATCTCCCTCTCTCATGCTTTATTGGAGCTTCAATCTGCACTCCAAGGATCCCACCCCAAATTTGTACCCCTTTTTGTTAAGGGTTTAGGTTTCCTTGTTCGTTTCGGTTTTCAGAAGAATAATGCTGAATGGGACTTTGCTTCTGTTCATACTCATCCTTTTGTCATGGTCAGCTTCCACCTCTCTCGCCCTCTCTCTACAATTTCACTTTTATATTTATGTTTTTATTTATATTTCACTCCTAAATGTGTATTTTAATATTTAATAAACCACCAATTTAGTCTTTAAACTATTGCACTATTTTCAATTTAGTCTCGAAACTATATAAATTTAATAAGGAGCATTTTGGTCCCAAAATGTGTGATATACAGTCACAACAGACCTTGAATGTAATTCCAAATGCATGTCCATATATATTTTTTTAGTAATTTTATGGACTTACATAGAGTCTATAGTATATAAAGTTCGTCAATTTAGTCTCTAGTATTAAGATAGTAATATAATAAGTAGTCTCTAAAGTATATAAAGTTCATCAATTTAATCCTTATTTTATATATATTTTAGGGACTAAATTGACAGATTTCGTTTACTTTAGGGACGTTTACTTATTATAAGATATATTTGTTTACTTATTATATTTATATATTTAGTTCAGAGATTAAATTAGAGTGATTGATAGTTTGATGATTAAATTGAATGGTTTATTCTTTTAGTATTTGTTAAATCGAATCATTTAGAAAATTATAAGGAATTTGTTCTTATAAATGTATATAAGCTTCATTTCAAATTACAAATGAGTAGATACATTTATTATTTTTTCCAATTATACTCTGTATTAATACTACTAAATTGTCTTGGAGGATAAGAATTTAAGAATATAACACTGACACTCCAAATTGAAGGTGTATATGTCGGTGTCAAACACTAGCATGATAGTGACACTTTGTGATTATATACAATCACTTATATTTTCTCAAATTATTATCAGTGTCTACTTGTTTGTGTCTGTTGTCCTTGCATTATAGGAAGATGGTGAAGTATGAACGAACATATGTATAAAACTTGTTTATTTATGTTCTTAGAGTATTATTGTGGAACCCTTTTTCCTTTTTTAACCATTGAGCCTTGATGTTTGGCAGATTTTGTCGACCCGGGTGGAAGTTCAATCTGAACTCCTGCAGCAAGTGTTGCTGTTTATGATACAGAATAAGCAGTTGGGAGTGGTGCAAGTTTGTAAGTTTTTAAAGCCCTTATTGCATTTTTCGATCATAAGATTGTTAGCTTCCGAGTCGTCCTCTTCTTCATTTGGATTGCAACTGGTATCGTCTATGGCATCATTCTGTTGCTCGTTTCCGAATGAGTCCATGCCTGTTCTTAAGCTGCTTATGGGATGCCTTAAGTATCTTCCACACGAGACCTCTGAAGTAAGTGTAATAGTGGGAAGGAGCATTGAATATATTGGTTAAATTAGCTTTTCGTTCTGGTGATTACATTTTGTTACTGTAGTGAGAGGTGCAATAATATAATTATTTTATTGCTGTTTTCTTTTTGGGCCTCCTCAGGACTATAGGAAATTGGTATTTGTCGTAGAACATATGGTGGATGCATATGTAGTGGTGCTGAAATCTTTGGTTGGAGAGAAATTGGTATGCATCTCCCTTGTAATTTCATGGTCACATTTGTATTCACCACTGTTGTGATTCTTTTTCGAAATGACTACTGCCATGATATAGTTTCCTCGATTATTGAATTGATGCCTTGCTCTTGTATTAATCTTGATCCTTGTCAACAGCTGATTACTGAGGCTCAACTATGTGCTATTGAATTTCTTGGAACAGTTCTGTCTCTGTTGACATGTCTTCAGTGGCACTCGGGTGGTCATGAGCCCATATTTGAACTCTCGAGGCGGTTGCTGTCTGTACAGAAAGATCTTGGGTTGCGATGGGAGCCTGATTTGTCAACGACTATGGTATCGTTATTTACAATCCTTGTTCAATCAGAACTTGAGCATGAACAAATTTCTATATCTAAACTCCTCCTCTTAATCCTTAAGTGGAAATACGATAAGGGTGAGTTTTCTATAGCTATACCGATTTTTGGGTTTATGCAAGCATTGAAATTGAAAGCATGTGAACAAAAGTATGAATTTCTTTTACTGAAATTGGAAAACTTGTTTTTCAAATTTTCTTCCATTGCATCAGTTATTCATTCCCTAAATTACTCTAGCTCAAATTCATAAAATAATCCATGTACTTATGCTCCTTTGAAACTCACCCTTAATGCCACAATTTTATCTTTTATTTATTGAAATAATTCCCAATGCAGATGATGCTATCGGCGGAAATATGTCCTCTCCATTTGAAGACATTTTGTTTCTACTTCCCTTTGTCAGCCTCATGTCATCTTCTTCTAAATATGTGAAAGCACTGGCTACTGATTTGCTTCTTCTCTTGGAGAAGCTTCTTGTCAAGATGTTGGTGGCACCAATGCATAAACCAATCATTGAGGAGGGAGCTCACTATCTTAGCACACCAGGAATTATAGTTTTGAGACTTTTGCGACATATGTGGTATCAGGTTTTTTCTTCTTCTGGCGTAACAGTTTTTCCTGTTTAAAATGTCATGTAGGTTATCTTCACATTGTCCTGAATGATATGATTATATGCAAACTCACAGGTTTTGTACTTAAAAAAAGGGAAGCCAAATAATGAATAATTCTAGTTTTGCACCCCAGGAATAATTTTAGTTTAGAAATTCTATGCTTCTGTTGTTTCAGGGTGGAGAACCTTCTTCCAGAATTTCCCTTTTGAATATGGCTTTACAGGGCATGAATGAAAGTGAAATAATGCATGATAAACCAATATCTTGGGTTTCTCAGCTAAAAGGGTTCTGTATGTCAGTTGTTGACCGACGAAAATCTACATTGCCTCTCTTGCTTCCTCAAGAATTAATTTTAACTGGTATAACCCCTTAGCTTATGGAAATGATGTTGGTCAGCATAGTTGTGTTAAAGGATGTAAGAGATTGATATTATCTCATTGTCTTTCCTTGCAGAGACACCCTTACTCAGTGCTGTTCTCAGTGTTTTGTTAATACATCCGTCAATGGGGGCGGATGCTGTTGATTCTTTATCTTCCATTGCCATTATGGATCCAAGACTCGGAGTTCCTTTGTTGCTAGCAATTATGTTTTACAGTAATATATTCACTAGAAACGATATCATTTGCCATGATATGCTGGTAAGTCCTCCCTTTTGCACTGGCACTTACTGTGTGCATTATCTTGTTCTGTTGTCTCCGTCCTTTGTTATATCAGAATATATTTTTCCCTTCCCTTATTATTAAATCTTGTTGCAGCTAAAACTTTTTGAAATGCTACCATCACTTGCTTCACACTCAGCAATGATTCCACTTGTAGTTCAAACTATCTTGCCAATGCTTAACAGAGATGCAAAAGTGTGGGTACTCTGCTAGATTGTGTATTTTGTTTGCTATTTTTTTTCTTCGTATTAGCGTTGTATTGTGGTATCCCTTTTTTAACATATTTTGTGAGTGATATATTCTGTCTATAATTGAGCTCATATGCCTAATATAGTGCTCTTAGAAATTTAGAACTTTAGATATGGCTGTACAGATGAATGTTACTTTTCACCACATCAATAAGAGGATGTTTGGTTTTAAATAGAAAATTCATTTAGGTTGTCATTTTTTATTCTGGTCTCAGAACTAAAATTTGGTCCTTGCATATTCTTCAAAATATTGAATATCAATTCATTTAGTCTTTAGATATGTTTTTTACCCCAAATGCAGCTCATTGTATGCTACAGCAACTCGATTGCTGTGTCGAACCTGGGAGATCAATGATAGAGCCTTTGGAAGTTTGCAAGTGAGTTTTTCATCCACCCTTTCCAGTACCTTCCCACACCATTACATATTATTATGGGTGTATTGTATATTCAGAATCATTTTATGCAGAATATGAGAAGATTTAAATGTTAATTGATTGAAGAAATAGAATTGTTAAAACAATGCATTGTGTAAATGTTTGTTAAAAATTATCTTTAAGGAAGGTTGAACACATTGACGATGTACCAGCATTCCATTCTATAACTCTTCATTATCTGTTGACATATTGTGTTAAATTGCTATTGAAGTCAAGTTGTAGTTGGTTTACTATATATGCTCTCTCTTAGTTGTAGAGAGCAGAACCTATTGGTTCATACTAAGAAATGGATGATGCGTAAGCAAAGGACTTAAGTTATTCATAGTTATATAGTAACTTAGTTTCTGTGCTGTCCATACTGCCATTCAAAGCCTTTTGCTGTTGAGATGCCAATTTATTTACTCTTCAATACAGTTTCTTCAAGGTCTTACTATATAAAACTTGTCCTAATTTCTTTTATATTTTCTCCATATCTAGGGTGTCTTGCTCCCTAAAGGTTTCACTGACTTCATGTCAGACAGAGCTATCTGTATCAGTTTGGCTGCTTCCATTCGAGATGTTTGCCATAAAAGCCCTGATAGGGGTGTTGATCTTGTCTTGTCCGTTTCGGTAAGCCCTGTTGTCTTCTTCTTTCTCTTTTTCCAATACATGTTTTTTCTAACAAATACAGAATTTGTGTTGAAAAAAACAGTCTTGCATTGAGTGCCAAGATCCTATAGTTAAAGCTCTTGGCTTGCAAAGCCTTGCCCACCTTTGTGAAGCAGATGTGATTGGTAATGGATGTTGCTTTTAAAATATATTCAAAGGAATAGTTATTTATTCATGAAGTTTGATATTATTTTTCAATATAAAATGAAAGCATTCTTAACGGGTATGGTGTCTCGTGCGTCTAGATTTTTACACTGCATGGGATGTCATTGCAAAGCACGTGCAAGGTTACAAAGATGATCCTATTATTGCGCACAGGTAAGTTTGTCATTATCTAAGGCTTTGAGGAGACATTTGTTGTGAGACTTTGACTATAACATGGATGGTGGTAAAATGTCATCCAGAAAAATAGAAGTCATGGTTTAGAGCCTAAACTGAATATTAAAGTTTAAAACCCCTGGGCTTTTGCATCCCAACTCTAATCAAGTGCCATGACAACTTTTTAGTGTATTTATTTTAAAATGATTGGGGACATTTTTGTATATATAACTTCTTTTAGTTAATGAACTTTGCATCGGTATCAAACTTTGATTGAATTGTTGTTTCCCTTGATTAATATATAATTTCCAAATACTCATCTGTCATCTTTAATAAAAGACGCTTCGTGTCTTTTGGCAGCATTTGCCTTTTGCTAAGATGGGGTGCAATGGACGCAGAAGCATATCCTGAAGCATCGAAGGGTGTGCTGCTAATTATGTGGGATTTAGTTACCTCTAGCCAGGGAACAAAGTGGGAAAAAGCAAAAATATCAGCCCTCGAGGCACTTATCCAATATGAAGTATATCATTGATGCAATCGTTGCTCTATACGAGTGGACAACTATTTTTTGGTTTTAAAATAAGTAATTTACTCTTTCTCCATTAACAATCATGTTTCCAATTTCCAGGTGTCGCAGCTTGAAAAAAGTATTCCAGAATTTAAGAAATTGAATTTGGAGCTTTTCTTTTCTGAGACTAGTCCCACAGTACTGAAGGTTATGGAGGATTTTCATGTCAAGATTATAACATATGAACACATGTAATCATTATATCCTTATTGAGAAAAAACCCAAATCCCAAATTGATTAGAGATAAGACTTGAAATGAATTTATAAAGATTAACACCCCTCTCCTTAGGAATTGATTTTGTATAGATGAGTTAGGACCAATATAGGATCTAATATGGTATCAGAGCCTATCCATTGGGCATCAATTTTTAATATTCACGCACCATGTCCTATAATGTTGGGTGTCAAGGGTGTAATAGAGAAAACTCAAGTCCAACGTTGAATAGAGATAAGACTTAAAATGAGGGACACCTCTCACCTTATAAGACACAATAGAGATACTACTCCAAGGTAAAACATTATTCTTTCACAAAGCAACATACACATCAACACAAATTTGCTGCATCAAATTAACATTGGCCACCCAACCTCTTGCTAAAATCAAAACCTCACCAGCTTCTATTTTCATCATTCTCTTAATTTGCTCTGCAAAAAGTTCAACATCCTCTAAATCATCAAGACTCTTGAAAGGTTATGGAGAAGATGTAACAAATATCAAAAGTCATTGGGAAACATTAACCATGCATGGCTTTGGAATGAAGAATTCTCTTGTTAAAGACTACCTTAGAATTTTAAACACAACTTAAAAGGATGAACTAAATAAGTAAAAGGGAATTGGAGTGAATAAAGCAACCTATATACTTGAGTTTCGTGAAGAATCATGAGAACCTTTCAAGAGTCTTGATGATTTAAAGGATATTGGACTTTCAACAAAGCAAATTAAGGGAATGATGAAGAAGGAAGTTGGAGAGCTTTACAATTAGTTCTACGTTGACTGTTATAAGAGGTTGTGTGGCAAATGTTAATTTGTTGCAGCAAATTTGTAATGGTATGTATGTTGCTTTGGGAAAGAATAAGGTTTTACCTTGGAGTGGTGTCTCTATTGTAGCTTATAAGGTGAGGGGTATCACTCTTTATAAAAAGCTAATAATCAATTTAATGATTTGCTGAATGTGATAGTCCGATTAAATTTGATAATTTTCCATTAATTTGCTTCAGAAATCGCCGAAGGTTAGTCAAGGGGAAAAGAGTTGCAGGAAGTAAAATTGAAAAGTTGGTGGATGTATTACCACAGGCTATATTCTCTTCAGGTATGGTGGTATTGGCCGTCAATTTTGTGTTTTTTTCCTTAAAGAATACTTGTGAGAAGAAACTCAGATCAGTTTGTGGGAAAACTAAAATATAACGCTTAAGTCGTGTTTCTTTAACCTGCCATACATGCATTAAATGAAGATTAAGAAAAATCAATTTATTTAGATTTTGCTGAAATCTGAATGAAACCAAACACTTTCATATGATCTAAAGAGGGAATGGTTCCTTCAATGGGATGGTGGAAATTCTGTCACTAATTTATTTTTTTCTTTCAAACTCTGCCCAGTCTAATGTAATTTTCCTGTTATTTGAATATGCTTTGACATGTAAGTATTCTATTTGCAGGGAAGATTAGTGAGGCTATAGAATTACCTGGTGCAGCTTTATTATGTTTTTCTTTCACTCCTAAAGATGTGAATGAACATCAGGCATCGAAAGTAAGATATCAGTAGATCAGATATATTCTCTTTATAATTCACTGCATTGTTAAATTTTAATCTGATTTTATGAGCATTTTAGAGGCCAAGATATGTACATGCTGGGTATGAGAATGCTCTCAAGGAAATAGCTGCTTCTCTTCACCTCTCAAGAAATGTCTTGCTTGCACTTATGGCGCTGCAATCGTGGAAAGACTTCATGCGGCGTTGGGTGAAGGCTTACATTCTGTCTTATGATGCTAAGGCACAATTGAGTGTCCTAGATAAAACTTCTAAAGCTGCTAGCAGTATTTTGAAGGTCAAGATCTGTGTTTTGTCATTTCAAAATATCCTTGCCCCCCCTCAGTTAGCTGCAAGTACGGTACCAGTTTATGTCATATCTGATGTAGGATTTTTCTTTTATGCATTTCATGCAGAGTATGACAGCAATAGCGGAAGAGGCTATACCTAGAGCTGCCGAAAATATTGCACTGGCCATTGGTGCACTCTGTGTGGTGAGAAGCTTTTACCTGGCTGTACACCCAATTTTTATTTTTTAGATTCTGACTAGTTATCTTCTCTGCTACGTTATGGCATGTCAACATATATAAGCCAGCGTTGGGATAACGGAACATGTAATTCCATGGTTATTAACATTTTAAATGAACAGTTTTACAATATGGATGATCTTGGAAGTAATTCAGTCTCAGAATGTTGTATATCCCCCTATCCGATCCATTATCTAGGATTTCACTTAGAGCTATGCTTAGCCAATTCTCTAATAATCTTTTTGGTTGGTAACATATCTTGTGTAATTAGCATAATAGCATTTAATCGTTACGGTCTCTGGTGTTGCTATCATCAGGTTTTGCCTCCATCTGTTCACACTGTTAAATCTGCTGCTTCAAAATTTCTTTTGGAATGGTTGCTCCAACATGAACATGAACACCGTCAATGGTCTGCTGCAATTTCTCTTGGATTAATCTCAAGTTGCCTTCACGTAACTGATCATAAAGAGAGATATCATAACATCACAGGACTTCTTGAGGTATTTTTTTTCTTCTTTTTTTGTCTGTCTATTGTCTCAATGTTTTTTTAAGATCTAGATAATCTTCTTTCTTACATTTGGATATGGAAATAGTTTCTTACTCTGCCTCATCCCTTTTCCTTAGCTTTTGTTTGTCTTTTTCAAATCAAAACTTTTATAAAAGATAAGTTCAGACCTCTATGAGATTATGGTATATATGTAGGTTCCTATTATATATGCAGTAGGATAGTAAAAAACGAAAATGAAGAGGGATATGAGATACATGTTACGTTCATATGCACACACTGAGAAGCGAAAAAAAATTTAATTTTCACATGTATCTTGCAATTTTATTTTTTTATTTATTTATTTGATTCATTTTGAGAGGAACTCACAATTAAGATTATCTGGCACTCTGTTTCACTGATTTTGTGATCTTCCAGGTTCTTTTTGTCAGCAAAAGTTCCCTTGTAAAAGGAGCGTGTGGTGTTGGATTGGGGTTTTTGTGCCAAGATCTTCTTACCAGAGTTGAAACTGCTGATGACTCTACTGTCAAAGAGGAAACAGAAAAGGTTCCAGAATCCGAATTACTAGGAAGAATTGTTGGGGCCTTAGCTACAACGATACAAGAGAGAACACAATGTTCTTTCGATGCCTTGGATAGTTTAAGTTCATGCTTTCCACTTAGTTCTGATGTGAATGCTACCATGTTTGAACCATCATCCAAGGACAGTGAAGACATGGAAGAAGATATATGGGGTGTTGCTGGACTTGTTCTTGGTTTGGCTACCTCTATCAGTGCAATATACAGAGCTGGAGAGTTAGAGACTGTAATCAAGATAAAAAAATTGGTAATATCATGGCTTCCTTACCTGAATTCACCATTTCAAAGTGCTGATTTGCAAGGGGGGAAATCTGATATTGTTTTAGCACTAGGATCTTGTATTGCACTTCCCACAATAGTGACTTTTTGCCGGAGAATGGAATTGATGGATGATAACGAGTTGGATCATATTTTGCTTGGCTTTAAGGAGTTTATTTCTAAGTTAATATCTGTGAAAAAGTCTGGTGTTTTGCACCATAGTTTACTGATGGCATCGTGCATTGGAGCAGGGACAGTAATTTCTTGTATACTGAATGAAGGTGTTCACTCTATTGAGGTTGAACAAGTTAAATGTTTACTTGAACTATTCAGGAAATGTTACTCCAATCCTTTTCCTTTTCTTGTTCATCTTGGTGGTATGCTAGGAGTAGTTACTTCTATGGGAGCTGGTACAGCTATTTTGGTCTATTTGAATTTTCCCCATTACACTAGGAAATCTACATATAAGAAGGAGGTAATTTAACTTGCCATCAAAATGTTACCATTTATCTCTAAGCATGTATTTTTTTCCTTGTTTCATATTTAAATATCTTACTATGTAAACTGCAGGATTCTTCTTCTGTCATGGCCCCTCTCCTTTCAAGCTCTTTCTTTGAGCCATACTTGACATCATTGGTGCAAGAATTGTTTCTTGTGGCACAAAATTCTGATAATCATCAGCTACAACAGTTTGCTTCCTGGGTACTTGCCTTCCTTCGACATCATTTATGGTCTAAGGAACTTTTGGGGGTTGATGGTGATAGTAATGTGTCTGAAACTAATTCAAAACCCGTTTCTCAAAATTTCCCTGAGGACAGTGTGGTTTTGAAGCTTAGTTTGTGGCTTATGGAATTCAATTACACCGAGGTAGATTTCTTGGCTATATTTTGTGTACAAATATCTGGTGCTCTTATTTTGAGTGAACTGGATATGTTTATAAGAGACCCTCCATATACATCCCATGCTTAACAAGTCTATTACATTAACTAAGTTGTGTGCTTTTATTGGTGTCTCATTTTTCTCATTTTATGTCTTGTCCAAATTCAGCCAGGTAGCAGTGTACATGCTTGCACAATCGTTGCTATATTAGGGTGCCTTTCTAGAGCTCCCAGGTTACCGAGCATGGATTGGGGGGCAATTATTAGGCGTTGTATGAGATATGAGGCAAAGGTTACCGAATCGTTAGCAACAGATTCTGTTTTTAAGAAAGGAACTCTAAGGGAGGAATGTGTGCTGTTTGCAATAGCTCATGCAAATCAATTTGATTCGCTGCTAACTTTTCTTGATGAGCTATCTGACTTTTCCAGGTTTAAGACACTTGAAATAAATCTTCAGTGTTGTCTGCTAAATCATCTAGCAGACCTTATAAAAGTGTATTCAAGCTCCAGGCTTGAAAAGCTATTTGGTGATGTGGGTTATCACTTGTCTTCATTTAATTCATGTGAAGATTATGGCACCTACGAGAAATGCTTGTTGCGCCTTTCATGCTGGAAGGGTCTCTACGAGTGCCTAGATGAAGTTTCTGTGGATACTTCGGGCTACATATCTCATGTTGAGAGATGCATGGAGGTTCTATTTACCTTATTACCCGATGTGAAATCTTCTGGCAGTGTAGTGTCAGGGGACACAAGTTCTGTAGAGGAGTGGTCTTTGGCTGTAAGATGCTTAGGGAAGGCTCCACAGGGTTGGCTATTGGATTTCCTGAAGGTATGCATACATTTGTTAGCTTTTCCCTTCAAAACAATTATTTTCAATTATTATTATTGTTGTTTACTTTAAGTTATTTCTCTTTGGCATTGATTCTAATTGATTGAGGTTGAGCTTATTGGATACAAAAATATACCTAACTCTTAAGTGGTCTTTTGTAAGCACAGTTTTCACAAGAGGAGTTTGTTCAAAGAGCATGCCAATCTATTGAAGTCCAAAAGAAGGTCCATGCTAAGATCAAGCTCGTGAAGATCGGTTCTCTTCCACTAGGTGAACTAGGAAAAATGAAATCTTACATATTGAACTCCAAATCACAAGGTCAGTATTCTGCTCTCACAGTAACTCTGATTGATTGGGGCTGAATGTAGTCAGAGTTGTTGTTAATTCATTCGCTTGAGAAATGTTATGAACTTAGAAACATATTAAGATGGAAATGTCCATGCTAAAGATTACATTTTTGCAGGACAATGGGACGTTCTCTCAGAAGTTGTGTCTGCTTTATACCATGCAGAGATAAGTTTCAAAAGGCAGTGGCTTATTGACGCTCTTGAAATTAGCTGTGTATCCAGTTTTCCTTCTACGGTAGGAAACTCGAGATTGATATCTTTATTAAAACTTGTTGGGTAGTAATTATTATGCAGATCTAGCATGTCCAATTTTTTTTTAAAAAAATCAGCAAGAATTAATATCTTATAAAGTGGTTCATAATTTCATTATTTGAAAAGTGTATGATTCGTTAAATTTAAGACATTTCGATGGAAAACAAAATTATTTTGGTTTATTGTGAAATTTTATGTTATAAGCTTGATGTACATAATAAAAAAAAAAAAATCATTCTTATGGACAGTAGTGTAACTTATGAGAAATTCATCATATATTATTGTGATAAAAGTGTTCTTTATAAGTCAATGAGATGAGATTGTTCATTTTTTACAAGTTTTTGATTTTTTTTTTTTTTTTTGCATTAAGTGCTGAAATCAATGGAGCATATTGAAATATTATTTTTTTATTCGTAAATATTGTATGTGAATAGAAAATACAGATATCTTTTTATATCAATTTGATTTCCTAATGCACAATTATAACTAATCTTATATTGTGCTTGATGTACATATATATGTATGGCTTTTCTATGACATTGCTCTCCATTACTTGCCTTTGGTATAATTTTATATATCCTGAGATAGAGATAATAATCTATTACTCTTTGACAACCAAGTTGAATTTGTTATCAACCCTACTCACTTTATATTAATCTCTTCCATTATTCTGCAGGCACTACAGTTTCTTGGTCTCCTATCCGCTACCTGCTGCAAATATATGCCCTTCATAATTGCGGACCAACAAATGGTACTCAATGATCTACCAGTCACCCTTGTGTCTCTTCTAGCAGATAGAAGCTGGAATGTTGTCGCAGAAACTGTTGTTTCTCATCTCTTTTCATCGACCGAACGTATATATGATTGGGCCATGCACATAGCAGATGGTTCTTATGGTCCAAGTTCACAAACCATTGATGAAAGCGATAATCATATGGCTACTTTTCTACTACAAGTGATGCATCATACTTGTGTATTATTAAAAGGATATTTGCCATTAGATAAGCAGCTTAAGCTTGCTAGCATGGTTCTTGCTTAAAAGAAAATTGTCAAAATTACATAATGTACTTCACATTAAAATAGGAAGATTGTTGCTATGTATCATTTGATCAAAGAACACCAACACCATGCCACTGTAGATATATTTACTTGCCCAATTCAGTGAAATTAAGCAGAAGCAAAATGTGTGTTGTATAACAGTGTCATGCACCCTAGACGTTACCGTAATGCATTTCAATTTGTTAGGTTACAACTTACAAAAGAAATATATTTATTTAGCTTATGAATATTGAGTTGACTTGATGCTTCCATTAGAATGCTAACTACGAGTATATTATTCATATATTTCCTCCCAATTTTTCAAAGCGTATTTCAGTAATTTATTTTATACATTTTTATAACTTTAAATTTTAAGAGTTTAATAATTGGTATACATTGTGTTAAAAAAATTTACATCTTACATATGCTACTTTATTATATTATTATATGCAAATGTGTTGTGAATGCGTGTACGTGTGAAATAAGTATATATTCAAATCTTTATCATTTATAATACGTTAATTTACATATGTGAATTTATAATTAAAAATTTATGTTTATTAAAATAATATATACACGTAAATTAAGTTCATATAATATTGACAAACAAAAATACCGCAAAAACTCAACAAATATCTCACTAACGAATGTTATGTAATATGAATGGAAGACTTTGTGCTTCTATCTTCAACCTTAATCACCATCAATGGAGGTTTGTGTGAGAGAGGTGAAGAGTTGGAGTGAAACTAAAAACAAGGGTTTCCAAATTTAAAGAGCTCAAGGTATTTTTTATATTTCAAAATATTGATTTAAATTTTGGGTGTAGTTGGAGATTTTAAGGGTGTAAATAAAAAAAATCATAACCCTTCACTCCTGCAAGAATGTATGCATGCATAAATGTATATCTATGCATATATGTATTTTATGCGAATACATATTTATGTATACTTGTGTACTTTTGTTGTTGTTGTATATTTGTGTACTATGTACATATGTGGGGAAATATAAGTATATGTATGTTTGTATAAAAAATGTATTTCTAAAAAGATACATCATAAAGTGAACAAATCAAATAATCTACACATTATATGAACTGTGGACATACACTAAGGAGTGGTAAAACATATTTTCTAACGTATAATCTTTTTATTTATTAAAATTCACATAAATTTTATTTAATATCGTAAATTCTATAAAAATTTAGTAAAATTTATGTAAATTTTAACGATCAAATAAAGTAGGTAGGAAGTACTCTTAAAGAGTGTATTATTAACATTATTATATCAAGAACTGATAAACAAAATAAT